>JAVIAB010000025.1:35017281-35047281 GCA_032433765.1 Megaustenia siamemsis | reverse complement strand
CCGGCTACGGCTCGAAAGGTCAATAGATAGATAGATAGTGACCTCCCCTAGCTCGTCGCTCTAGACAGGTAATTGTTTCCAGATCTTCACTGAGCTTCTAGAAGTTTAGACCTTTCATTCTTATTTCATAATATTATTTTATTTTTATGTTTTATTATTACTTATCTATGTAGTGTTAAACTTATTTACGTATATATATATATTTATATGTGTGTGTGTGTGTGTGTGTGTGTATTTCCCGCTGAAAGCCTAATGTGTCGCAACATCGTTCGATATTGTGTTCTCCGTCACTCAGTAAAGCTGCAATAATACCATTTCTTCTTTAAAAAAAAATGTGTCCACAAATTAATCTCTAACATGTTTGATGTTACAATCTAAAATCTAATGCTCTTTGTTTCCACAAACTCATCTCTAACATGTTTGATGTTACAATCTAAAATCTAATGCTCTTTATTTCCATAAACTCATCTCTAACATGTTTGATGTTACAATCTAAAATCTAATGCTCTTTGTTTCCACAAACTCATTACCAATACTCTATTATCACTAACATCATATTCAATGTTCTTTGATCTTACAAAACTCACCCATAAAATCACCTGATAACATCTCATTAAAACTGATATGATTTTAAAATCTCACCTGGCGAATCTTGAGAAGATCTTGTAATATTTTCAATACCAAAAGTGTTTTCCCCGGCTTTCACAAAAACTGTTGAAGATTTCCAGGAGAAAAAAAAAAGAAGAAATTTATTAAAACGTATTTCCATATTTCGATTTCTTACGATGAATGCTGATAGCGTATGACGTAGTACAGTTAAGCTGCGTTCACTTTTGGTGCAACTACGCCTTATTTCATTTAGCATGTTCTGTGGCCGCTATGATAGGGACTGAGGCTGCCTTTCTTTGTTTGGATCCATCAATGAGATGTCTTTTAATTCGATGATTCCACTGGTACGGGCGGTTGAGCAATTATGGATTTTAATTGGTTTGCAGTGATACCGGGGCCTTCAAATAACCATAACCATATATATAAATATATATCAATAATAATAATAATAACAGCGCGCTTTTACTATTGATTCCATATAAAGGCAATATAATTATTTATAGAGTTCAAATACAAAAGTAAATAAATAAATAAATATTGATTATAAATAATTTTAAAAAAAAGTAAAGTGCCCCTGTCACGCCAAGTGGCGTATAGGAAATATGGTGTTAGTGACCATACATTTTTACAGACCTTCGGCACATGATTTTTGGGGTAATGTGGTCGGTATTACGCCCGTGCCGCTTTACTTTCCCAGAAATAATAATTCGTTACCCATTAAAGGCAGGGTGAACCCGGAAACCATCGGTTGGGATCGAACTCTACCTCTTGTCCTGTGTAGTCCGTTCACTAACTACTGAGCTATCGCGGCTCCCAGTATTATAAACAAGAGAAAGTTATTATTTCAAAGGGAGCATGCTTATAGGGGGGAAACCAGGGCTTAAAATGTCCCTCATTTGATCCAGTGGAGATAAAATGGTTACCCGGGAAAGATACTAGGGAAAGAGAACCTTTGTAGGCAGAATTAGATGTCTTGTCTCTCACAGTTAGCGTGAGGGTCATGGAACCAAAGCTGGTCAAGACTTTAGGGAAGGAGACCTTTGTCTACTTCTTCTGCCTTTTTAGCTCCCAATGGAGCATATGTCTTCAACAAACACTTTCAGCTCCCTGTGGAGCATACGTCTTCAACAAAAACTTTCAGCTCCCTGTGGAGCATAGGTCTTCAACAAACACGTTCAGCTCCCTGTGGAGCATAGGTCATCAACAAACACTTTCCAAGTCATTCTGTTTTTTGCCATGCTTTAATATCATTCCATGTCTTCCCCATCATCTTCATCTCTGCTTCTATCTGTTTTCTCTAATAATTCCTTGATCTTTCTCTTTGTCTTTTCCCCTGAGGATTCCAAAAAAGTGCCTGTTGTGTAATACTCTCAGTTGGCTTCAGTAGTGTGTGTCCTATCCATCGTCATCGTCTTCGCTGTATCTCTTTATCCACTGGTATTTGACTGGTACATTTCCATAATTCTATGTTAGTAATTTTGTCCTGCCATTTCCATCCTTTTATTCTGAGTAAGCATCCACTAGTGAAAGCTTGTTTCTTCGTGATTGTCAATTTTGTTATTCTCCATGTTTCACAGCCATATAATAAGACCGATTTAACATTTGAGTGAACATTTTTATTTTTGTATTTAACCTAATTTCTTTGGATTTCCATATGTTTCCCAGTGCAGGACCTTTGTAGACAAAATTAAATGTCTAGTCTAGTCTCGACAGTTAGCGTGAGGGTCATGGAACCAAAGCTGGTCAAGACATTAGGGAAGGAGAACTTTTGTAGACAAAATTAAATGTCTAGTCTAGTCTCGACAGTTAGCGTGAGGGTCATGGAACCAAAGCTGGTCAAGACATTAGTGTAGGTGAACTTTTGTAGACAGAATTAAATGTCTAGTCTAGTCTTTCACAGTTAGCGTGAGGGTCATGGAACCAGAGCTGGTCAAGACTTTAGTCCGTGTCTACTTACAGGTACCAGAAACAAGTTACCCAGCCTAGAGAAGTGAACAGAGTTCGTACAGATTTAGAAAAATAATGCAAATTCATAACAACTTCTCGTCGTGAAGTCGGATACACCAGACCAGGAGGTTCAAGTATTACGACCCCACTGTTATCTGTGACACAACGTGATAGAGGTTAGATTTCCAATCGACCAGAGAAAAGGTAGAACTGCAAGCCAGTCATTAGGACAAAGTTCCTAATCCAGTGAGCAGTCTTGAAACTTTTATATATGTATATTGCATATATTTATTTAAATTTCTCAAATGCTCGTTTACATTCTGACATACATATGCCATCTCAATCCAACTATTGCGGACAAACTCGCATTCACACCCCAGCCACACTTTCTTCTAGTCTACCTTGAACTTTCCACTTATTTTAAACTACCAAGCATGACGTCATATTTCTATTTTACAGGATAACTACAAGCTCTATACTATCAGGCTCATTACGTGACGTAATCAAATCTACGGTCAGATAGTGTTACAAGGTTTTCTGTGAGAAATGTGAAGGCTGGTACAATAGGCCTGTCTTTTGGGGCGATTTCAAATGAAAAATAATCAACATGGATCCAATATTTTGCTCTAAAGGTAGATTTTTAAAATATAAAACTTCAAATATTGAAAATGGATAAACAAAGTGAATGGAAACATTAGAGCCACATCCACATAAATTGAATTAGCTTAAGCAGGTGGATGAAATGAAATTAAAATGGATAAACAAAGTGAACGAGCCACGTCCACGTAAATGGGATTAGGTTAAGCAGGTGGATAAAATGGAATTAGGTTAAGCAGGTGGATACAATGGAATTAGGTTAAGCAGGTGGATGGAATGGAATTAGGTTAAGCAGGTGGATGAAATGGAATTAACTTAAGCAGATGGAGAAAATGTAATCAGGTTAGCAGTTGGAGGAAATGGAAATAGGTTAAACGGGTAGGGGAAATGGAATCAGGTTAAACAGGTAAAGGAAATGTAATTAGGTTAAACAGGTAGAGAAAATGGAGTTATGTTGAACAGATGGTGGAAAATGAATTAGATTAACCAAAAAGAGGACATGAAATTAGGTTGAAAAGGTAGAGGAAATGGAATTGAAAGGTGAAGAGAACGCACGAGAAAAAGGAGAAAACAGGATGGAGTATTACAAACCGTTTGATACTGCGCAGACAATTAAAAAATGTGTAAGAGCAGAAGGAGAGCATGAAAGAACAACAACAGTGAGACATTGGGAAAGGTGTGAACAGGGAGATACAATTTTTAGAAGTTTGAAAATGTTGAAGAGAGAAAGAGTTGAAATATATGCATTAGATGGAAAAATGGGGAAGAAATATAGGAGCAAAGATATCGAAGGGATATCTACATTAGAGGGAGAATGGGAAAAATGCTGGAACAAAGAAAGTGAAGGGATATCTACATTAGAGGGAGAATGGGAAAAATGCTGGAGCAAAGAAAGTGAAGGGATATCTACATTAGAGGGAGAATGGGAAAAATGCTGGAGCAAAGAAAGTGAAGGGATATCTACATTAGAGGGAGAATGGGAAAGATGCTGGAGCAAAGAAAGTGAAGGCATATCTACATTAGAGGGAGAATGGAAAAAATGCTGGTGCAAAGAAAGTGAAGGGATATTTACATTAGAGGGAGAATGGAAAAAATGCTGGAGCAAAGAAAGTGAAGGGATATTTACATTAGAGTAAAAGGAAAAGAAACAGCAGGAGTATGGAGAAGTGGGGAAAACAGGAAACTGTGAAGAAAAAAAAAACTGTGAAAGGAACAGTAAACAGTGGAGAAAATAGTAAAACTATGATAAAAACAGGAAACATCAAATTGGAAACATGGAGCAGAGAGACATAAAGAGGTTGAGTAAACAAAGCCAAGCGGTGTGCAGAAATGGATACAAACATTTTGATTACATAATTTATTAATTATAAATACCGCAATCTAGGAAATGTATTTACCGATGATGTTACAGTGACTACAAATACTGGAGCCACATAGGTCATGTGTTTAAGAGTGGTAGTCTGGAGGGTATTCACACTGTTACTACAAATAATGGAACCACATAGGTCATGTGCTCAAGAGTGGTAGTCAGGAGGGGATTCACACTGTGACTACAAATAATGGAGCTACATAGGTCATGTGTTTAAGAGTGGTAGTCAGGAGGGGATTCACACTGTGACTACAATTAATGGAGCTACATAGGTCATGTGTTTAAGAGTGGTAGTCAGGAGGAGATTCACACTGTGACTACATATAATGGAGCTACATATGTCATGTGCTCAAGAGTGGTAGTCAGGAGGAGATTCACACTGTGACTACAAATAATGGAGCTACATAGGTCATGTGCTCAAGAGTGGTAGTCAGGAGGAGATTCACACTGTGACTACAAATAATGGAGCTACATAGGTCATGTGCTCAAGAGTGGTAGTCAGGAGGAGATTCACACTGTGACTACAAATAATGGAGCTACATAGGTCATGTGCTCAAGAGTGGTAGTCAGGAAGGGATTCATACTGTGACAACAAATAATGGAGCTACATAGGTCATGTGTTCAAGAGTGGTAGTCGGGAAGGGATTCATACTGTGACAACAAATAATGGAGCTACATAGGTCATGTGTTCAAGAGTGGTAGTCAGGAAGGGATTCATACTGTGACAACAAATAATGGAGCTACATAGGTCATGTGTTCAAGAGTGGTAGTCAGGAGGAGATTCACACTGTGACAACAAATAATGGAGCTACATAGGTCATGTGTTCAAGAGTGGTAGTCAGGAGGAGATTCACACTGTGACTACAACGAGTGATTGAGTTACATAGGTCATGTGCTCAAGAGTGGTAGTCAGGAGGAGATTCACACTGTGACAACAAATAATGGAGCTACATAGGTCATGTGTTCAAGAGTGGTAGTCAGGAGGAGATTCACCACACTGTGACTACAAATAATGGAGCTACATAGGTCATGTGTTCAAGAGTGGTAGTCAGGAGGAGATTCACACTGTGACTACAACGAGTGATTGAGTTACATATGTCGGAGACAAATAATAATACATTTTTTTTTTGCGTTCACCATCTTTCACCTCTGACGAAGTCCATAGATACTAGGAACTGAATTTTGCGTGTTAATCCATTTTTCCCTAGCAGCCGTGTGCACAGGGGTCCCTCGCCTCACAGGCAGATAACTCCAATTTCGAACGTACTCATATAATAATAAATGAATATTATTATAGAGGAAAACTTCCGAGGCGATAATCAGCGAATCAATTCAGAGGAAGAGTTATGTTTACAGCACTCGGAAAAATGATAAATAATCACCAATAGAAAAAAAAAAGAACTATATATGGTCCGAAGTAGAATCGAACTCATACTACTTGGCACAGCGCAATGCCACGAAAAGCCAAATGTTAGGGAACACTGCCAGCTCGGCTAACTAACCAGTTAGTTAGGTCGATAAACGACCTAATTAAAAGTCTCTACATCAACAGTAGCTGTACAGTCAGAACTGCAGTAGTCATTATTATTAGTCATTAGTCGAAAGATCATCCTCCTTGCACAAGGGGCATACCCATAAGTGCTCCGATTTCCTTTCGAGTAAATTCACAAGTGTGTGACGGCTGATCGTGCCGGTTCGCAGTTGGTTAACCATACACCTCTGGCGTCCTGAAAAATGTTCGCTCTTAGCTGTGCCAAGCCTTACGCGCGACTGCAGTAGATTACACAGACCACTTCGAAGTGAGATCAGGCGAAAGACAGCGGTACGTACTATCTCTCCTACGTCATTTTCCCCGGGGAAAACGGATTAACTCACAACATTTATTTCATGGACTCTCGGGATTTCGCCAGAGGTAAAAGCTGGCAAACTCAAAAAATGCCCACCTTTCATGTAATTTGGTTGATCCGGTAGCGATGTTGTTATCCACTTATCGTCCTGAAGTTCTGGAGTTGATTTGTCTGTTAGAGGAATGAACTTTCAGTAATGATTCAGGTTTCAATAAGAAATTTGCTTAATAATAATTTCTTCAGTTTCATTGCAGGACAATTAGAAACAAAATTTATAAAAATATGAAATAATATTATGATATCATAATATATACATTATAAGTAAGGGGAGATATTCAGCACAGCTGGGATAGGTAGCAAAGAGGTTGGAATATTAAAGTAGAGAAAACAGAATATTAAAGTAGAGAAAACAGAATGTTAAAGTATAGAAAACAGAATGTTAAAGTATAGAAAACAGAATGTTAAAGTAAAGAAAACAGAATGTTGAAGTAGAGAAAACAGAATGTTAAAGTAGAGAGCACAGAATGTTGAAGTAGAGAAAACAGAATGTTAAAGTAGAGAGCACAGAATGTTGAAGTAGAGAAAACAGAATTTTAAAGTAGAGAGCACAGAATGTTGAAGAAGAGAAAACAGAGAGTTAAAGTAGAGAAAATAGAATGTTGAAGAAGAGAAAACAGAATATTAAAGTATAGAAAATAGAATGTTAAAGTAAAGAAAACAGAGAGTTAAAGTAGCGAAAACAGAATGTTGAAGTAGAGAAAACAGAGAGTTAAAGTAGAGAAAATAGAATGTTGAAGAAGAGAAAACAGAATATTAAAGTATAGAAAATAGAATGTTAAAGTAAAGAAAACAGAGAGTTAAAGTAGCGAAAACAGAATGTTGAAGTAGAGAAAACAGAATATTAAAGTTAAAAAAACAGAATGTTTAAGTATAGAAAACAGAATGTTAAAGTAGAGAAAACAGAATGTTAAAGTAGAGAGCACAGAATGTTGAAGTAGAGAAAACAGAATGTTAAAGTAGAGAGCACAGAATGTTGAAGTAGAGAAAACAGAATTTTAAAGTAGAGAGCACAGAATGTTAAAGTAGAGAAAACAGAATATTAAAGTAGAGAAAATAGAATATTAAAGTAGAGAAAACAGAGAGTTAGAGAAAACAGAATGTTAAAGTAGAGAAAAATTAGAGTTAAAGTAGAGAAAACAGAATGTTGAAGTAGAGAAAACAGAATGTTGAAGTAAACAGAATATTAAAGTAGAGAAAACAGAATGTTGAAGTAGAGAAAACAGAATGTTGAAGTAGAGAAAACAGAATGTTAAAGTAAAGAAAACAGAATGTTAAAGTAGAGAAAACAGAATGTTAAAGTAGAGAAAACAGAATGTTGAAGTAGAGAAAACAGAATGTTAAAGTAGAGAAAACAGAATGTTAAAGTAGAGAAAACAGAATTTAGAAGTAGAGAAAACAGAATGTTGAAGTAGAGAAAACAGAATATTAAAGTAGAGAAAACAGAATATTAAAGTAGAGAAAACAGAATGTAGAAGTAGAGAAAACAGAATGTAGAAGTAGAGAAAACAGAATGTTGAAGTAGAGAAAACAGAATGTTACAGTAAAGAAAGCAGAATAATACACTGGAGAAAACATAATATTAAAGTAAAGAAAATTTTAAAAAATTAAAGTAAAGGAAACAATACTAACAGTAAAGAAAACAGAATAATAATGAAAAGAAAACAGAATATTGTATCAGAGAAAACATAATATTAAAGTAGAGAAAATGGAATATTTATAAAGAGAAAACAGAATGTTAAAGTAGAGACACAGAATATTAAAGTATAGTAAATAGAATATTAAAATAGAGAAAACAGAATTTTAAAGTATAGTATATAGAATATTAAAGTATAGAAAAGAGAATTTTAAAGTAGAGAAAACAAAATATTAAAGTAAAGAAAAACATAATATTAAAGCAAAGAAAACAGAGTATTACAGAAGAGAAAACAGAAACTGTCAAATAGAGAAGCTCAGATGTTTGATGGAACACAACCAGGAAGACAACAAATATGTACCAAACAATGTTTACTATAGAATAAATATATCTTCAACATCGTAAGTTAGAAAAACACAATAACGATGATTCCATACCTGTACTTTCAACAACTCTTGATTCAGCAGTATCTATATTAATTCTTCCATAGTCATCCCAACTATTCGTCTCACAGATGTACAAGCCAAGGTCATCAAGGCCGAAATCATGGACAGTAATCTCAAGATAAGCTTCTGTTTCCGACTGGAATAGAAGTGAGTTATCGTTATTTGTACAAATATCTTGTCATTGTCATAGAAGTGAGTTATCGTTATTTGTACAAATATCTTGTCATTGTCATAGAAGTGAGTTATCGTTATTTGTACAAATATCTTGTCATTGTCATAGAAGTGAGTTATCGTTATTTGTACAAATAACTTCTAATTGACGCCTGCTCAGTGGATCAATATTCGAAGCACTCTTGAAAGACTAACAGGTGATTAGTTGTCCCAACAAAGTACAAACACTTATATTTGGGACTTCCATTTCCAAGATGGTGGATTTAGTCTACGTTCTCTCGGTCGCTGCAGAAAGTGCATTCTGGGTCTGATTAATTACGGTTCTCCATTGCACTTTTCTGCGTTGAAGTTAAAATGATGATCTACTTATTACATCTGCGGCAATAAAGCGGAGTCGTACGCCGGCAATATTCCCTTTTTGACAAATTAAGTGTTGTGAATGCGATCTTTCACCGTCTAGACTTGATCTGCGCTTTACGTCACATTAGTGCTGTTCATGACCGTTGTTGGAATTGCCAGACGCAAGTTATTTACATGTTACTCATTACTGTGAACTGCTTCGTCAGCTGCAGTTTCATCTCTTTATGGAATTTGCACCGTGTTTTGTTCGTTGTGGGCTGCATTTACTAGAGTAATCAGGAATCTACAGGGCGCGAAATTGTATTGTTGTGTGTGCGACATTGTTGTGTTTGCTACGTCATCGTAATGGCTCATCGTGTGTCCCTAGGCCGGCCGTACTCTAGTCTTACTGTCTGTTGTTTGATGTACGACGGGGATAGTCTGACGACTGACTGTGTATTATGTTCGTAATTGGACTCAACAACGATGGTCTACAAACGCTATACATTAAAAAAACAAATATGACGATCATCATTTTCAGGAGGACGTGAGCTTCCGGTATATGGTGGTTAGGCGGCAGGAACCATTGAAGGCTATGCATGAAAAGTGTTCCTTGTTACAGTTTCCTCATATTCCAAGTCCGTCTTGTTGCGGGAGTTACTGAGTTAAGTGCTCTGTGCACACCGTGAGCTGTGTGTCTCATCCGTTTTGATCATGTTTTGATATTCCAATTGTTTACGATGAATGATGATATCGTATGATAGAGAACAGTTGGCTGTATTCACTTTTCTGCGCGGTTTCACCTTATGCCTTTTGGCGTGTGCTGAGATTTTAATTCGTTTGCAGTGACACCGGGGCCTTCCATAACCAAATAACCAAATAACTAATATTTTCATTAGCTCGCTGGTTATATGCACTTCTAATCTATCCTATCAGTCTTCCTATTCCTTGTTCCCAACATGACTCCCGATATCCAAACCTCATTTCTACACGCTCTTACCTTTCATAATATATTTCACACTTTTACCTTTCATAATATATTTCAGACGTTTACCTTTCATAATATATTTCACACTTTTACCTTTCATAATATATTTCACATTTTTACCTTTCATAATATATTTCACACTTTTACCTTTCATAATATATTTCACACTTTTACCTTTCATAATATATTTCAGACGTTTACCTTTCATAATTTATTTCACACTTTTACCTTTCATAATATATTTCACACTTTTACCTTTCATAATATATTTCAGACGTTTACCTCTCATAATATATTTCACACTTTTACCTTTCATAATATATTTCACACTTTTACCTTTCATAATATATTTCACACTTTTTCTTTAAACACAGACGACGGGGAATCGTCTAGTTGATGTAGACAAAGAAGAAATAATAAACTACTGCATGACTCAGCTGCTAGTTGTCGCTGAGTGTCACAGGTGTGGCTCAAACTGAGCATATTGACATCTTCTGCTCTCTTATTGCATTTGGTTAACATCTCAGTGCAACAGCCTCTCGTAACACGGAGACTGTGTAGTATTTAGATATAACTTACACAAATAATAACTGATAGAAAAAATGTGCCACAAAACATAAACTCAATTAATGTACACACTGTTTTAAAGAATGCATTTAGAATCAAATAGAGAGCAAATAAAATGTAGGGTATCCATTGTACGATGAGTTCACTTCAATTACAGCAAAGTCTTACCTTTTTCCTTATCAACACTATTTTGTTGGCCAGACAATCATTAACAATTCTGAACAGCGATAGGGGAGGAATGGAAGAAGTCGGTTTGAAGGCTTGCTGACCATATCAATCATAAATGTATAGAAAGTGCAGATAACATACAGGCACTGACATGCTTGTTAACGGTTCATCAATTACATGGTGTTTTCTTCTATAAACGGCATATCTTGTGTGACGTAACAATGTTTCCCTCTATAAATGGCATATCTTCTTGTGTGACGTAACAATGTTTTCCTCTATAAATGGCATATCTTCTTGTGTGACGTAACAATGTTTCCCTCTATAAATGGCATATCTTCTTGTGTGACGTAACGATGTTTTCCTCTATAAATGGCATATCTTCTTGTGTGACGTAACAATGTTTTCCTCTATAAATGGCATATTTTCTTGTGTGACGTAACAATGTTTCCCTCTATAAATGGCATATCTTCTTGTGTGACGTAACAATGTTTTCCTCTATAAATGGCATATCTTCTTGTGTGACGTAACAATGTTTCCCTCTATAAATGGCATATCTTCTTGTGTGACGTAACAATGTTTCCCTCTATAAATGGCATATTTTCTTGTGTGACGTAACAATGTTTCCCTCTATAAATGGCATATCTTCTTGTGTGACGTAACAATGTTTTCCTCTATAAATGGCATATCTTCTTGTGTGACGTAACAATGTTTTCCTCTATAAATGGCATATTTTCTTGTGTGACGTAACAATGTTTCCCTCTATAAATGGCATATCTTCTTGTGTGACGTAACAATGTTTTCCTCTATAAATGGCATATCTTCTTGTGTGACGTAACAATGTTTCCCTCTATAAATGGCATATCTTCTTGTGTGACGTAACAATGTTTCCCTCTATAAATGGCATATTTTCTTGTGTGACGTAACAATGTTTCCCTCTATAAATGGCATATTTTCTTGTGTGACGTAACTATGTTTTCCTCTATAAAAGGCACATTTTCTGATGTGACGTAACTATGTTTTCCTTGATAAACGGCATATCTTTCTTGTGTTAGGTAACGATGTTTTCCTCTATAAATGTCATTTGTGACGTATTATTCGTTAAACTTTGGGAGCCGACTATGATGGAAGTTCTTAACGGTGTCCAGCGCCTCTTATAATCTATTAATTATTTCAGCTCTTCAAATTGTTCTGTTTAAATAACAACAAATGTTTTGAGAACAATTGCAACATTAACAACTTTCTTATTCTCTCATATTTTGTTTGTCAGATTTTCTAGGAGAAAATAACATTTTCCTTACATTTTTTCCAATTTTTTTGTAATTGGAAGAATAGAAGTGATTACAAAGTTCAGCACTTTTACAACAGCCATGGACTCATGATTCAAAGAACACTGCGGCTAAAGAAGCTCGTTAAACAATATTTGAAGATAAACTTGGTCCCGTCTGTAGCTTTTATCTGTAGTTTCGCCCTCAAAACGTGGCTATTTTTACAGCAGCTTCGAGATAGATTATGAAAGATCACGTTATCTCTACATATTAAGCTTACCTTCACGAGGTAGGCGAGACTGCGTGCTCTGACAACTAAGGAGCTATTCTAGTAGCAGCTTAACTTTTGGCAGTATCACCCAACACAGACAGGTCTAGAATATAAAAGAATAATGGATGGAACCATTAAAGTGCAGAACCAGCTATAGAGTAATAGATAGAAACATTAAAGTGCAGAACCAGCTATAGAGTAATAGATAGAACCATTAAAGTGCAGAACCAGCTATAGAATAATGGATGGAACCATTAACGTGCAGAAAAAAACCATAGAGTAATAGATGGAATCATTAATGTGCAGAACAAACCATAGAGTAATAGATGGAATCATTAATGTGCAGAACAAACCATAGAGTAATAGATGGAATCATTAATGTGCAGAACAAACCATAGAGTAATAGATGGAATCATTAAAGTGCAGAACAAACCATAGAATAATAGATGGAATCATTAAAGTGCAGAAACAACCATATAATAATAGATGGAACCATTAAAGTGCAGAACCAACCATAGAGTAAAGGATGGAACCATTAAAGTGCAGAACCAACCACATAGCAATAGATGGAATCATTAAAGTGCAGAACCAACAAGAGAGTAATAGATGGAATCATTAAAGTGCAGAACCAGCAAGAGAGTAAAAGATGGAATCATTAAAGTGCAGAACCAACCATAGAGTAATAGATGGAACCATTAAAGTGCAGAACGAGCTGTAGAGTAATAGATGGAACCATTAAAGTGCAGAACCAACCATAGAGTAATGGATGGAACCATTAAAGTGCAGAACAAACCATAGAGTAATAGATAGAAACATTAAAGTGCAGAACCAGCAATAGAGTAATAGATAGAATCATTAAAGTGCAGAACCAGCTATAGAGTAATAGATAGAACCATTAAAGTGCAGAACCAGCTATAGAATAATGGATGGAACCATTAAAGTGCAGAACCAGCTACAGAGTAATAGATAGAACCATTAAAGTGCAGAACCAGCTATAGAATAATGGATAGAACCATTAAAGTGCAGAAACAACCATAGAGTAATAGATGGAACCATTGAAATGCAGAACCAACCATAGAGTAATGGATGGAACCATTAAAGTGCAGAACCAGCTATAGAATAATGGATGGAACCATTAAAGTGCAGAACCAGCTACAGAGTAATAGATAGAACCATTAAAGTGCAGAACCAGCTATAGAATAATGGATGGAACCATTAAAGTGCAGAAACAACCATAGAGTAATAGATGGAACCATTGAAATGCAGAACCAACCATAGAGTAATGGATGGAACCATTGAAGTGCAGAACAAATCATAGAGTAATAGATGGAACCATTAAAGTGTAGAACAAACCATAGAGTAATAGATGGAACCATTAAAGTGCAGAACCAACAATAGAGAAATAGATGGAACCATTAAAGGGCAGAACCAACCACGCAGCAATAGATGGAACCATTAAGGGGCAGAACCAACCACACAGCAATAGATGGAACCATTAAAGTGCAGAACCAACCACACAGTAATAGATGGAATCATTAAAGGGCAGAACCAACCACACAGCAATAGATGGAACCATTAAAGTGCAGAACCAACCATAGAGAAATAGATGGAACCATTAAAGGGCAGAACCAACCACACAGCAATAGATGGAACCATTAAAGTGCAGAACCAACCATAGGAAAATAGATGGAACCATTAAACGGCAGAACCAACCACACAGCAATAGATGGAACCATTAAAGGGCAGAACCAACCATAGAGAAATAGATAGAACCATTAAAGTGCAGAACCAACCATAGAGAAATAGATAGAACCATTAAAGGGCAGAACCAACCATAGAGAAATAGATAGAACCATTAAAGGGCAGAACCAACCATAGAGAAATAGATAGAACCATTAAAGGGCAAAACCAACCACACAGCAATAGATAGAACCTTTTAATTGGCAGAACCAACCATAGAGTAATAGATGGAACCATTAAAGAGAAGAACAGGCCGGAGAGTTATCTGCGTCGCCACGTCACAAGCTAAATGTTTTATCTCAAGCTTCAATGTTTGCTCAATGGCCAAGCGGTGCTCAACAGTCCAACCGGACAAGTCTGCCAGGAGAGAAAGAGAGAAGTCTACAACAATGTTCCTCAGACAGATGGTGATAGTTAACACGGAAGGGCAACCACCGCAATTACAGACTGATTAGCTTAATCAGCTGTAAACCCGCGGACTGACCGGTCAACATGAAACCTTTATGGCATGTGGAGACAGCAGCAGCCAATGAAGCTACACCAGAGTGGTGACCTGGTTGTTCACATTGTACAGGAGCCAGAAGAGGTCTCTCATGAAAGGAAACACACATTGGCTATGAGAGTTAAGATGGAGAAGGTCTTTGACAGGCATAGGAGACATAAGAGGTCTCTCAAGAAAGGAAACACACATTGTACAGGAGACAGAAGAGGTCTCTCAAGAAAGGAAAACACATTTTGGCTATAAGGGTTAAGATGGAGAAGGTCTATGACAGGCACAGGAGACAGGGGCTACAGACTAATCTCGCTAGACTAGAAATAAGAGGATTCCTTCCACAGTTGGGGATCCCAGCACCTGAAAGTCAGAACAACCAGAATTTAAGTACATGGTTAACTCAGCAAGAAAGCTGCAAGCCCTGCCACAGATATAAGTTATATCCTCCACAATCTCTCTTATATCTTTCAACAATACACATGAAGAGATTCCTCTTAGAATTCACTCTACAATGTATCCAAACTACCTGATTCTGTGGTATAGAGAAGAATCGATGTCAGTGAACAACTCCAGAATGCAAGACGCCATGGAAAGACAAGAAACTTTTTACAAATTCGTGACTGCTGTCGATCAAAGAGAGATAAAAACCAACAAACAGCGAACACAGTCTTGAGCTTATCAAATATTACCCAGTGAGAAAAGTTGAACAACAAATCATTATTCACTCTCTATAGACCAAAACCATGTATAGCTTAGTGCACCATGGACTGCAAATTTATATGGACAAAACAGATATATATAGTAATTATGAAATCCCAAAATTGAACGAACAGAATGAAAAAGCTAGCAGGAACTTGCAGGAAAGCAGAAACCAATATTTTAAAATGATTATACAGAGGGGACGCCCGTGCGCTGCCCGGGCCCGAAAAGGGAGAATGAATAGCGGTGCTGTACCAGGCATGTTTATGAGAGGCGAGAAAGGAGGGTTGGGCATGGAACTGGCTATCCCATACTGCATAAAAAAATAAGCCGAAAAAACTTCACAAACATAGACAAGTAAAGCGAGAAAAAGTAAATCCTGGTTGCCGACTCACCATTTGTCTACCAGGAAATCCTCCAGAATTTGCACCTGGAATGTATGTACCCTAAATGAACAGGGAAAAGCTGCACATATAGCAGCAGAAATGAGAAATTACAAGATAGATATTCTGGGAATGTGTGAAACAAGATGGCTAGGAACGGAAAAACTAAATACAGGAAAAGACACAAGAGGGAAACCAATGAATTTTTGGAGAGGACAGATAGAAGCAGAGATGAAGATGATGAGGAATACATGGAATGATCTTAAAAGAATGGCAAAAAACAGAACGACTTGGAACGTATTTGTTGAAGACCTATGCTCCACTGGGAGCTAAAAAGGTAGAAGAAGAAGATACAGAGGGGAGTTAGACAAGTTCTTTAGTGTCGTCCCACAGTCTGGGCTACAGCATCTAAAGTACAGAGTGGCGAAATTGTCAGCTACACTACAACTATTACAATCTTCATCCCAACGTTGTGCTACCAATGCCAGACCTGGACCCTAGATGCAAGAACAATAAGAAAAATAACCTATACAGAGGTGAAATGTGTTAGACGAATGACAGGAAACAATTTGAGAGATAAGATCAGAAATGAAGAACTGAGAAAAAAGCTAGGAATAGCCCCCGCCATAGAATATATAAGGAAACAACAGATAAAGTGGTTCGGCCACGTGACAAGGCAGAAAAATGAGAACTCAAAACAACGAGCCTTCAACAAACGTTGTGAGAACAGTAAATTAGTTTAGCTGACAGGCCATCCACAGTGCACACAGAACACGTCCATAAGTGCACAATACAGAGACCGTAGACGCAGCAACAGATCTTCTACTGATGGGAGACGACAACTAATCAAAGCAATGCAGCAAGCGCAAAACAATACACGGGACTCCGCAACATTCTTTGCGCCAAAGGATTACCAGCAAATGGAATACCGGTCAATATGGCGGATAGGCGGCAAGAACAATTGAGGCTCAGTTTGACAAGTGTTGTTTGCTGCAGTTTCCTCATATTCCAAGTACGGCTTGCTGCCGGAGCTACCGAGTTTAATGCTCTGTGCACACTTTGAGCTGTGTGTTTCATCGGGATTTTTTTTTTTCAATATTCCGATTGCTTACAATAAATGATGATAGTGTCTGACAGGGAACAGATGGCTGTGTTATCTTTCTGTGCGGTTTCGCCTTATGTCTTTTGGCGTGTACTGAGACTGCTATTATAGGGGACTGCAGCTACCTTTCTTTGTTTGGGAGATGCGATGTTAATTCGGATGATTCCACTGGCATGGGCGGTTGAGCAATTATGGATTTTAATTTGTTTGCAGTGATACCGGGACCTTCCATAACCTTAACCATAATCATAATTACCAACTATGGCAGGGGTAGCTAAAGAGGAGTAACTGCGTTGCAGCAAACATAAAATGAACTGAGATCCATTACTGACTTATACAAAACACTCACACGCAGTGAGTAATTATCTGCCATTTGTGGAGAGGGGTAGATTACTCTACAAGAGGTCAAAGTAGACATAATAGGGATGAAGAAGAAAGGACCTGGCGAGACAGTGGATTGCAGAAAGGTAGATTTAATTAAATTAGCCACATGACTCTTGGATACAACGGAGGACAGTGGATGGCTATATGGCCTAGTACCCAGGGAAAGATAACTAAAGCCAAAGCTACAGGGAAATTCTTGAGCAACTCAAAAGTCAAAATCGAAGTCCTCAAAGCCGCTTCAGAACAAACAATCGCCCAGAAAACTGGTGATACTGTTCAATGCGCTGCAGACCCCGAGAAATAGTGACCTATATAGTTAGTCTACGGATTATCCTCATTGCTCATCGAACAGCGGTCCATAAGCGCTCAGATCTTCTCCCCAGAAAACCCCGCAGTCTGAAACGATAAACTGGTTCATAAGTATTTCCCTGTTCTCCTAGTAGCTCTCATGAATATAGACAACGTCCCTTCTGACTAACAAGAAGTCACACCAGGGCTGTAGATTCATGAACTGCATCGAAACTTTGGTATCTCTACTTTCTTATCAAACTAACCGGTAGGAATGTACGACCTTGACCTAGAGAATTTGAGGACAATCTAAACACAGGTGTGCCGTAATGTTCAGGCTCAGTGGATATCGTCACATTGCAATATACAAGGACATGATTATACAGATAAACTCGTTACAATAAAGTAGCCAAACAAGCACAAGATAAACATCTAGTCAGACATGAAGTTAAATCTATGAATATATGGCAAAACCCTCCACAGTGGAAATAAGACCACTCAAAATACGAGTGGTATGGGTAGTCTCAGCTGTTAATGAGTGATCAATGAGACTTCCGCTCTACACTGGCCACATCATTATGAGGCATCAAGACAGATAGCTAGCACCAATCTATGCCCATACACCCGAGCATTTGTGAGAACAAAACACATTCTACAAGACTACCCACTGTACACAGACTTGTAACATAACATAATCCAAGTTGCTAGTCTGAATGAGCCATGATATCAGTTGAAGAAAGAACAAGAAATACTGAAAACATGATACTGCAGTCTGGATGAGCCATGATATCAGTTGAAGAAAGAACAAGAAATACTGAAAACATGATACTGCAGTCTGGATGAGCCATGATATCAGTTGAAGAAAGAACAAGAAATACTGAAAACATGATACTCCAGTCTGGATGAGCCATGATATCAGTTGAAGAAAGAACAAGAAATACTGAAAACATGATACTCCATTCTGGATGAGCCATGATATCAGTTGAAGAAAGAACAAGAAATACTGAAAACATGATACTGCAGTCTGGATGAGCCATGATATCAGTTGAAGAAAGAACAAGAAATACTGAAAACATGATACTCCATTCTGGATGAGCCATGATATCAGTTGAAGAAAGTAGAAGAAATACTGATAACATGATACTCCAGTCTGGATCACATATCCGTCTCTAATGAAACATAATTGTGACAATTCCTGACATAAACGAAAGCTAAGGCACCAAAGCCCCCACAGAGAATGTTGACAGGAACAAGCTGAATCCCTGTAACATACACGGGAACGAACACGCTGACAAATTAGCTAAAAGGGAGGGAGATTACCGCAAGAGAACCATCAGCTCAATTATGATGAAGCCAAATCCATCCTCAAAGGTCAGTTCCATGAAAAATGGAAACTAGAACACCCAAAGCATAAAGAGAGTGACGGATACCATCAACTATCAAGGAGGGATCAAGTCATCATATTTCGCCTACGCTCTGGCCACGATAGAATGAGAAATCACATGTTCACCAAATTCAAAATGGGTACAACCTACCTATGCCACTGTACACTGGACAATATGACTACAAAACATGTTCATGCATCGCCTACTCTGATTGAGTCTTGATCTCAGAGAGAGAGAGAGAGAGAGAGAGAGAGAGAGAGAGAGAGAGAGAGAGAATCCCTGTTTAGGAAATCGGCTTATAGGATTCTGCATCGAAAATTAAATCTCAGCCGAAGAAGAAAGCTCAAGTCCAAACATTGCTGGAATAACAATAAACAATCAAGTCAATATACACAGGCTTTACTAGATCGTTGACGAGTTATCAATCTATCTTGACCGCCGCTGTTGTGCTATACTAGAAAAGAAGGATTGGTGCATCTACAACCGCGCATCAGGCAGGACGATGGAGAAAAATCTGCCAGTGGGCTGACCATCGAGATGTTGCAAATCACTGCCAGTTTCTAGTCTAAAGGCCATTAGAAACATGATCTCCAGAGAAGAATCTATCAAAATTAATGACCCGTGTTTCAGTAACAATTTACCAAACTTCAACATCAATTTATCAAACTTCAACATCAATTTACCAAACTTCAACATCAATTTACCAAACTTCAACATCAATTTACCAAACTTCAACATCAAAGTATCAAGCTTCACAACACAAAATATAAAGCAGGAAATTCAATGTATAAAGTCTAAAAATCAAGCTATCAAACCTTAAACTCAAAATTTTCAAGTTTAACTTTCAAATCAGAGATCCACGGAATCTCTGTCTCGTGTGGTTCATTTGCATCCACGTCAGCGATTATTTCTGGAAAACCATAGGGTGATGATTTTAGTTGCCTGAAATATCCAAATGATACAAAGTTTACAACAACCGAACACACAGAGAAGTATTCTATAAAAAAGTAAATGTAAAGTACCCCGGTCACGCCAAGTGGCGTATAGGGAATATGGTGTTAGTGACCCTATATTTTACAGACCTTCAGCACATGATTTTTAGGGTAATGTTGTCAGTATTACGCCCATGCTGCTTTACTTTCCCAGAAAAAAAATCCGGTACCCATTTAAGGCTGGGTGAACTCGGTAGCCGTCGGTAGGGATCGAACCCTACCCCTTGTCCGTGGTAGTCCAGTTCACTAACCACTGAGCTATCGCGGCTCGAAGTATTCTATAGTTTACCTTATTTTAATGTACGCCAATGAGACAAGTATGATCTAGAGAAAATGACCGATCACTTGAATTAGTGATAAATAGCTAGAATTGAAATAGAGAAATGAGGCAAACAGAAACATGAGGTTAGCCAGATATAGATTGACATAGAGAGATGAGACAAACAGAAACATGAAGTTAGCCAGATATAGATTGTCGTAGAGATATGAGACAACAGAAACATGAAGTTAGCTAGATATAGATTGTTGTAGAGATATGAGACAACAGAAACATGAAGTTAGCCAGATATAGATTGTCGTAGAGATATGAGACAACAGAAACATGAAGTTAGCTAGATATAGATTGTTGAAGAGATATGAGACAAACAGAAACATGAAGTTAGCCAGATATAGATTGTCGTAGAGATATGAGACAACAGAAACATGAAGTTAGCCAGATATAGATTGTTGTAGAGATATGAGACAACAGAAACATGAAGTTAGCCAGATATAGATTGTCGTAGAGATATGAGACAACAGAAACATGAAGTTAGCTAGATATAGATTGTTGTAGAGATATGAGACAACAGAAACATGAAGTTAGCCAGATATAGATTGTCGTAGAGATATGAGACAACAGAAACATGAAGTTAGCTAGATATAGATTGTTGAAGAGATATGAGACAAACAGAAACATGAAGTTAGCCAGATATAGATTGTCGTAGAGATAAGAGACAAACAGTTAGAAACATGAGGTTTGCCATATATCGATTGACATAGAGAGATGAGACAAACAGAAACATGAAATTAGCCAGATATAGATTGTCGTAGAGATATGAGACAAAAAGAAACATGAAGTTAGCCAGATATAGATTGTCGTAGAGATATGAGACAACAGAAACATGAAGTTAGCTAGATATAGATTGTTGTAGAGATATGAGACAACAGAAACATGAAGTTAGCCAGATATAGATTGTCGTAGAGATATGAGACAACAGAAACATGAAGTTAGCTAGATATAGATTGTTGAAGAGATATGAGACAAACAGAAACATGAAGTTAGCCAGATATAGATTGTCGTAGAGATATGAGACAACAGAAACATGAAGTTAGCCAGATATATATTGTTGTAGAGATATGAGACAACAGAAACATGAAGTTAGCCAGATATAGATTGTCGTAGAGATATGAGACAACAGAAACATGAAGTTAGCTAGATATAGATTGTTGTAGAGATATGAGACAACAGAAACATGAAGTTAGCCAGATATAGATTGTCGTAGAGATATGAGACAACAGAAACATGAAGTTAGCTAGATATAGATTGTTGAAGAGATATGAGACAAACAGAAACATGAAGTTAGCCAGATATAGATTGTCGTAGAGATATGAGACAACAGAAACATGAAGTTAGCCAGATATAGATTGTTGTAGAGATATGAGACAACAGAAACATGAAGTTAGCCAGATATAGATTGTCGTAGAGATATGAGACAACAGAAACATGAAGTTAGCTAGATATAGATTGTTGTAGAGATATGAGACAACAGAAACATGAAGTTAGCCAGATATAGATTGTCGTAGAGATATGAGACAACAGAAACATGAAGTTAGCTAGATATAGATTGTTGAAGAGATATGAGACAACAGAAACATGAAGTTAGCCAGATATAGATTGTCGTAGAGATATGAGACAACAGAAACATGAAGTTAGCCAGATATAGATTGTTGTAGAGATATGAGACAACAGAAACATGAAGTTAGCCAGATATAGATTGTCGTAGAGATATGAGACAACAGAAACATGAAGTTAGCTAGATATAGATTGTTGTAGAGATATGAGACAACAGAAACATGAAGTTAGCCAGATATAGATTGTCGTAGAGATATGAGACAACAGAAACATGAAGTTAGCTAGATATAGATTGTTGAAGAGATATGAGACAAACAGAAACATGAAGTTAGCCAGATATAGATTGTCGTAGAGATATGAGACAACAGAAACATGAAGTTAGCCAGATATAGATTGTTGTAGAGATATGAGACAACAGAAACATGAAGTTAGCCAGATATAGATTGTCGTAGAGATATGAGACAACAGAAACATGAAGTTAGCTAGATATAGATTGTTGTAGAGATATGAGACAACAGAAACATGAAGTTAGCCAGATATAGATTGTCGTAGAGATATGAGACAACAGAAACATGAAGTTAGCCAGATATAGATTGTTGAAGAGATATGAGACAAACAGAAACATGAAGTTAGCCAGATATAGATTGTCGTAGAGATATGAGACAACAGAAACATGAAGTTAGCCAGATATAGATTGTTGTAGAGATATGAGACAACAGAAACATGAAGTTAGCCAGATATAGATTGTCGTAGAGATATGAGACAACAGAAACATGAAGTTAGCCAGATATAGATTGTCGTAGAGATATGAGACAAACAGTTAGAAACATGATGTTTGCCATATATCGATTGACATAGAGAGATGAGACAAACAGAAACATGAAATTAGCCAGATATAGATTGTCGTAGAGATATGAGACAAAAAGAAACATGAAGTTAGCCAGATATAGATTGTTGTAGAGATATGAGACAACAGAAACATGAAGTTAGCCAGATATAGATTGTTGTAGAGATATGAGACAACAGAAACATGAAGTTAGCCAGATATAGATTGTCGTAGAGATATGAGACAACAGAAACATGAAGTTAGCTAGATATAGATTGTTGAAGAGATATGAGACAAACAGAAACATGAAGTTAGCCAGATATAGATTGTCGTAGAGATATGAGACAAACAGTTAGAAACATGATGTTTGCCATATATCGATTGACATAGAGAGATGAGACAAACAGAAACATGAAATTAGCCAGATATAGATTGTCGTGGAGATATGAGACAAAAAGAAACATGAAGTTAGCCAGATATAGATTGTTGTAGAGATATGAGACAACAGAAACATGAAATTAGCCAGATATAGATTGTCGTAGAGATATGAGACAAAAAGAAACATGAAGTTAGCCAGATATAGATTGTCATAGAGAGATGAGATACAGTTAGAAACTTGAGATTATCCAGATATAGATTGTCATAGAGAGATGAGATACAGTTAGAAACTTGAGATTATCCAGATATAGATTGTCATAGAGAGATGAGATACAGTTAGAAACTTGAGATTATCCAGATATAGATTGTCATAGAGAGATGAGATACAGTTAGAAACTTGAGATTATCCAGATATAGATTGACATAGAGAGATGAGATACAGTTAGAAACTTGAGATTATCCAGATATAGATTGTCATAGAGAGATGAGATACAGTTAGAAACTTGAGATTATCCAGATATAGATTGACATAGAGAGATGAGATACAGTTAGAAACTTGAGATTATCCAGATATAGATTGACATAGAGAGATGAGATACAGTTAGAAACTTGAGATTATCCAGATATAGATTGACATAGAGAGATGAGATACAGTTAGAAACTTGAGATTATCCAGATATAGATTGACATAGAGAGATGAGATACAGTTAGAAACTTGAGATTATCCAGATATAGATTGACATAGAGAGATGAGATACAGTTAGAAACTTGAGATTATCCAGATATAGATTGTCATAGAGAGATGAGATACAGTTAGAAACTTGAGATTATCCAGATATAGATTGACATAGAGATATGAGATACAGTTAGAAACTTGAGATTATCCAGATATAGATTGTCATAGAGAGATGAGATACAGTTAGAAACTTGAGATTATCCAGATATAGATTGTCATAGAGAGATGAGATACAGTTAGAAACTTGAGATTATCCAGATATAGATTGACATAGAGAGATGAGATACAGTTAGAAACTTGAGATTATCCAGATATAGATTGACATAGAGAGATGAGATACAGTTAGAAACTTGAGATTATCCAGATATAGATTGTCATAGAGAGATGAGATACAGTTAGAAACTTGAGATTATCCAGATATAGATTGACATAGAGAGATGAGATACAGTTAGAAACTTGAGATTATCCAGATATAGATTGACATAGAGAGATGAGATACAGTTAGAAACTTGAGATTATCCAGATATAGATTGACATAGAGAGATGAGATACAGTTAGAAACTTGAGATTATCCAGATATAGATTGACATAGAGAGATGAGATACAGTTAGAAACTTGAGATTATCCAGATATAGATTGACATAGAGAGATGAGATACAGTTAGAAACTTGAGATTATCCAGATATAGATTGTCATAGAGAGATGAGATACAGTTAGAAACTTGAGATTATCCAGATATAGATTGACATAGAGAGATGAGATACAGTTAGAAACTTGAGATTATCCAGATATAGATTGACATAGAGAGATGAGATACAGTTAGAAACTTGAGATTATCCAGATATAGATTGTCATAGAGAGATGAGATACAGTTAGAAACTTGAGATTATCCAGATATAGATTGTCATAGAGAGATGAGATACAGTTAGAAACTTGAGATTATCCAGATATAGATTGACATAGAGAGATGAGATACAGTTAGAAACTTGAGATTATCCAGATATAGATTGACATAGAGAGATGAGATACAGTTAGAAACTTGAGATTATCCAGATATAGATTGACATAGAGAGATGAGATACAGTTAGAAACTTGAGATTATCCAGATATAGATTGACATAGAGAGATGAGATACAGTTAGAAACTTGAGATTATCCAGATATAGATTGACATAGAGAGATGAGATACAGTTAGAAACTTGAGATTATCCAGATATAGATTGTCATAGAGAGATGAGATACAGTTAGAAACTTGAGATTATCCAGATATAGATTGTCATAGAGAGATGAGATACAGTTAGAAACTTGAGATTATCCAGATATAGATTGTCATAGAGAGATGAGATACAGTTAGAAACTTGAGATTATCCAGATATAGATTGTCATAGAGAGATGAGATACAGTTAGAAACTTGAGATTATCCAGATATAGATTGTCATAGAGAGATGAGATACAGTTAGAAACTTGAGATTATCCAGATATAGATTGTCATAGAGAGATGAGATACAGTTAGAAACTTGAGATTATCCAGATATAGATTGACATAGAGAGATGAGATACAGTTAGAAACTTGAGATTATCCAGATATAGATTGACATAGAGAGATGAGATACAGTTAGAAACTTGAGATTATCCAGATATAGATTGTCATAGAGAGATGAGATACAGTTAGAAACTTGAGATTATCCAGATATAGATTGACATAGAGAGATGAGATACAGTTAGAAACTTGAGATTATCCAGATATAGATTGACATAGAGAGATGAGATACAGTTAGAAACTTGAGATTATCCAGATATAGATTGACATAGAGAGGAGAATTGGTCCACCCTGGGCAGTTTTAAATGACGTTGAAGTTCTGGTACAGATAATAGTTTAGATACAACTGGACAGCAGCTTTAGTTTATCTATTTTCACTCTGGAGTGGGTATGTTGTGATTTGTAATTGGAGGTCATTGATGTGTTGATGTGGGATATTTTTCTTACACCGTTAAACCTGTAAGAGGTTGGTTAGATTTGTCCCAGAGTCTAGAAACTCATAACTGAGTTGTTAATGATGTGATGTCTACACCGGTTGTCTAGTCTGTAATGTTACAACTGAAGTTACCAAGAGAAGATCTGTCTGGTGAGATCACGTCCATCCATCACAGCAGACAGAATCCATGATAAACAACACATCGGCATGTGTCAAAACTGCACACATTTCTTCCCTGCACGAATAACGTCTATCCTACATTACACAGTGTTGGTACCAACTAATTTGTAAGACTTCATTGTCATCATCATGTGCCAAAGCGGTTGGCGTAGGCGATCATGTCCTTCCACAAACTTCTATCTACGGTGCATCGTTTCAGTTCTGTTGTTCCATGCCGTGACACCAAACTATCCAGTAATTTCTCTCTTTGTCGTCCGCGATCTCTCATTTCCTGTATTTTGCCAATTGTAACAAAGTATTCCCACTTTCCTCTTTTGATGATGTAAACAGCTTTCACATCAACTACTTCAGAAGATCCTACACCGGTAGCTCTAGGATAGACAATCTCCACATCAACTACTTTATAAGACTAACTGTTGTAGTACCTCTAGGATGGACAATCTGGATGGACAATCTGCACCTCAACTACTTTATAAGATTTACTCCTGCAGTACCACTAGGATGGATAATTGTCCACTGTTGACATCAACAACTTTATAAGACTTACTGCTAAAGTACCACTAGGATGGACTTACTCCACAGTGTTGGCAACAACTACTTTATAAGACTTTTTTTTAGAAGAGCAGTTCTATTATATATCCCTATATTTACTGACACTCTACACATTACAATGACAGATGCGCGGTTCTGTTATGTATCCCTATATTTACTGATACTCTCTATAATAGAGTGAAGTAAGGCAGTATTGTAGGAAGCCGCGACAGCTCAAAGGTTAGTGAACTGGACTACAAATGACAAATTTGAGGGTTCGATCTCAACCGATGGCTTCCGAGTTCATCCAGCCTTAAGTGGGTACCGCATTTTTTTCTGGGAAAGTAAAGCGGTACGGTCATAATACCGACTGCATTACCCCAAAAATCATGTGCCGAAGGTCCGTAACAATTATGGTCACTAACACCATATTCCCTATACGCCAGTGGCGTGACGGGGGTCCTTTACTTTTTCTTTAAGGTTGTATTGTAAAAAGACAGTCAAGTGCGTGCAGTCAGTTTTGAGAAAATTCTGTTCTCTTTTCTTGGATTGAATGGCTCTCTCTCTATATATATATCAGAGTAAAATGTCTCATTATTTATGTGTCCACTCTCTCCTCGTTCTGTTAGTAGGTATAACTGCCCCTTTGTGCCCAGATATCCCAAGTCGTGATTGTATCTACTTCTGCAAGCTTTGGTTGCCAGCGTGTTTAATCCATTTCTCGTTACAGACCACCCCATACATTATGTTGTATTGTGTTTGCCAGCTATACATTCTCTCTACTTCTCTGCGAGAGCTGTATCCGGGACAAACTCTGTATCCCTTTATCCACGAATCTCTGTTATTTTTTAAATTGCCTTCTCTTTCTTCTGTGTTTCCAGCATTCAACTGAACGATAGTTCTGATTTCTGTATCTCTACTGACCACATGACCTATCCAGCTCCATCTTCTCCCCGTTATCTTCTCCTCGTTACACCTCTTAATCAGTTCCCAGTTTAGGATTTTCTTTGCCCAAAATGTTGCGAGAATGTCCCTCAGGCAGGTTCGATTAAATGATGACAGACCTGACTTTTGCTTTTCTGCTGGTCTTCCAACATTCAGATCCAAACAAAAGCATCAAAGTCTACATCTCTCATACATCTTTGGTATGGACATTATGTTGTTGGTGATATAACTTAGATGTTAATCCGGCTTGTTGCAGGAGCTACTGAGATGACTGCTCTGTGCACATCGTGAGCTGTGTGTTTGAACCGTTTTGATCTTGTTCTGATATTCCAATTGTTTACGATGAATGCTGATATCGTATGACAGGGAACAGTTGGCCGTGTTCACTTTCTATGCGGTTTCGCCTTATGTCTTTTCGCGTGTGCTGAGACTGCTATGATGGGGACTACAGCTACTTTTCTTTGTTTGTGAGAAGAGTTAGTAATTCGGATGATTCCACTGGCACGGGCGGTTGAGCTGTTGTGGATTTTAATTCGTTTGCAGTGATACCGGGGCCTTCCATAACAAATAAAAAAAACAAAAAAAAAAAAAAAAAAAAAAAAAAAAAAACTCAGATGTATCTCCAAATACTTGTAAAATATATTCTCATTTAATTATATAACTCAGATGTATCTCCAAATACTTGTAAACTATATTCTCATTTAATTATATAACTCAGATGTATCTCCAAATACTTGTAAAATATATTCTCATTTAATTATATAACTCAGATGTATCTCCAAATACTTGTAAAATATATTCTCATTTAATTATATAACTCAGATGTATCTCCAAATACTTGTAAAATATATTCTCATTTAATTATAAAACTCAGATGTATCTCCAAATACTTGTAAAATATATTCTCATTTAATTATATAACTCAGATGTATCTCCAAATACTTGTAAAATATATTCTCATTTAATTATATAACTCAGATGTATCTCCAAATACTTGTAAACTATATTCTCATTTAATTATATAACTCAGATGTATCTCCAAATACTTGTAAAATATATTCTCATTTAATTATATAACTCAGATGTATCTCCAAATACTTGTAAAATATATTCTCATTTAATTATATAACTCAGATGTATCTCCAAATACTTGTAAAATATATTCTCATTTAATTATAAAACTCAGATGTATCTCCAAATACTTGTAAAATATATTCTCATTTAATTATATAACTCAGATGTATCTCCAAATACTTGTAAAATATATTCTCATTTAATTATATAACTCAGATGTATCTCCAAATACTTGTAAAATATATTCTCATTTAATTATATAACTCAGATGTATCTCCAAATACTTGTAAAATATATTCTCATTTAATTATAAAACTCTGATGTATCTCCAAATACTTGTAAAATATATTCTCATTTAATTATACAACTCAGATGTATTTCCAAATACTTGTAAAATATATTCTCATTTAATTATAAAACTCAGATGTATCTCCAAATACTTGTAAAATATATTCTCATTTAATTATATAACTCAGATGTATCTCCAAATACTTGTAAAATATATTCTCATTTAATTATATAACTCAGATGTATCTCCAAATACTTGTAAAATATATTCTCATTTAATTATATAACTCAGATGTATCTCCAAATACTTGTAAAATATATTCTCATTTAATTATATAACTCAGATGTATCTCAAAATACTTGTAAAATATATTCTCATTTAATTATATAACTCAGATGTATCTCAAAATACTTGTAAAATATATTCTCATTTAATTATATAACTCAGATGTATCTCCAAATACTTGTAAAATATATTCTCATTTAATTATATTTTTGTTAATGCAAGAGTTTCTTCCATGTTTTATGACTTATGTAGAATATGATTTTAATGCATTTATTTTACATTTAACAACATTACACTGTATGGAAGATGTGGTCAGTCTCACATCAGGCCGCCCTACACAGCTGAAATATTGTCAGAGGTTGAGTAAACATCTTGGAATTGAATAAGCGTCATCCCAGTCAAGAGCGAGCACACTAATCACTCACCCACATATGGTAAGTGAATAGACGGTAGTGAACACCAGTGGTACACTTCCTGTTATGGTAAGTGAATAGACGGTAGTGAACACCAGTGGTACACTTCCTGTTATGGTAAGTGAATAGACGGTAGTGAACACCAGTGGTACACTTCCTGTTATGGTAAGTGAATAGACGGTAGTGAACACCAGTGGTACACTTCCTGTTATGGTAAGTGAATAGACGGTAGTGAACACCAGTGGTACACTTCCTGTTATGGTAAGTGAATAGACGGTAGTGAACACCAGTGGTACATAGCTTGCTATGGTAAGAGAATAGACGCTAGTGAACACCCGTGGTACATAGCTTGCTATGGTAAGAGAATAGACGCTAGTGAACACCCGTGGTACACTTCCTGTTATGGTAAGAGAATAGACGCTAGTGAACACCAGTGGTACACTTCCTGTTATGGTAAGGGAATAGACGCTAGTGAACACCCGTGGTACATAGCTTGCTATGGTAAGAGAATAGACGCTAGTGAACACCCGTGGTACACTTCCTGTTATGGTAAGGGAATAGACGCTAGTGAACACCCGTGGTACACTTCCTGTTATGGTAAGAGAATAGACGCTAGTGAACACCCGTGGTACACTTCCTGTTATGGTAAGGGAATAGACGCTAGTGAACACCCGTGGTACATAGCTTGCTATGGTAAGAGAATAGACGCTAGTGAACACCCGTGGTACACTTCC
>JAVIAB010000025.1:34912281-35012281 GCA_032433765.1 Megaustenia siamemsis | reverse complement strand
AATAGTGGAACTGGTCTCTTACATTTGTCATTGTAATATACATATGGAAATACGTATGGATACATCTGAGTATGTATGTAGGCTTGAATGTATACGTTTATCCATGTATGAGCCCTGTCTCTACACATTTTAGAGCCCTTCCAATAAGGAACTTTTAACCTGCACTAGTGAATTCAAAACAAACGAGGAAATTAGAGAAATCGCCAAGGAACCAGTAATATCTTAAGTAATCAAGAAAAGACGATGGTAATATTTTGGACATGTGATGAGAAGAGATAATAACCGAATAGTAAAGCAGGCCCTCATGTGAGAAACAACAGGTAAAAGGAAGAGAGGAAGACCCAGAGAGACACTGAGATGGACATTGATGAGAGAGGCAAGAGCAGCAGGAATCCTCTCCCTCAATGAGATAGAGCTTCTTGCACATAACAGAGACAAAATAGCGAGATTTGATAAAATATCTTTAAAGGAATTGAAAACTGCTAGAACAAAAATTCAGATAAGAGAAGGAGTATCTTGGTCTACGCCCGATGGGCCGGCTACGGCTCGAAAGGTCAATAGATAGATAGATAGTGACCTCCCCTAGCTCGTCGCTCTAGACAGGTCATTGTTTCCAGATCTTCACTGAGCTTCTAGAAGTTTAGACCTTTCATTCTTATTTCATAATATTATTTTATTTTTATGTTTTATTATTACTTATCTATGTAGTGTTAAACTTATTTACGTATATATATATATTTATACGTGTGTTTGTGTGCGTATGTTCCTGCTGAAAGCCTAATGTGTCGCAACATCGTTCGATATTGTGTTCTCCGTCACTCAGTAAAGCTGCAATAATACCATTTCTTCTTTAAAAAAAAAAAAATTTGTCCCCACATAAACTCATCTCTAACATGTATGATGTTACAATCTAAAATCAAATACTCTTTGTTTCCACAAACTCATCTCTAACATGTTTGATGTTGCAATCTAAAATCAAATGCTCTTTGTTTCCATAAACTCATCTCTAACATGTTTGATGCCACAGTCTAAAATCAAATGCTCTTTGTTTCCACAAACTCATCTCTAACATGTATGATGTTACAATCTAAAATCAAATACTCTTTGTTTCCACAAACTCATCTCTAACATGTATGATGTTACAATCTAAAATCAAATTATCTTTGTTTCCAAAAACTCATTACTAATACTCTATTATCACTAACATCATATTCAATGTTCTTTGATCTTACAAAACTCACCCCCCCCCCTAAATCACCTGATAACATCTCATTAAAACTGATATGATTTTGAAAACTCACCTGGCGAATCTTGATCTGCTATAATATTTTCAATAGCAAAAGTGTTTTCCCCGGCTTTCACAAAAACTGTTGAGGATTTCCAGGAGAAAAAAAAGAAGAAATTTATTAAAACGTATTTCCATATTTCCATTTCTTACGATCAATGCTGATATCGTATGACGTAGTACAGTTAAGCTGCGTTCACTTTCGGTGCAACTACGCCTTATTTCTTTTAGCATGTTCTGTGGCTGCTATGATAGGGACTGTGGCTGCCTTTCTTTGTTTGGATCCTTCAATGAGATGTTTGTTTAATTCGATGATTCCACTGGTACGGGCGGTTGAGCAATTATGGATTTTAATTGGTTTGCAGTGATACAGGGGGATTTGAATAACCATAACCATATATATATATATATATATATATATATATATATATATATATATATATCAATAATAATAACGCGCTTTTACTATTGATTCCATATAAAGGCAAAATAATTATTTATAGAATTCAAATAAAAAAGTAAATAAATATTGATTATAAATAAGAAAAAAAAATAAAGTGCCCCTGTCACCCCAAGTGGCGTATAGGAAATATGGTGTTAGTGACCATCAATTTTTACAGACCATAATTTATACATTACAAGTAAAGGGGAAAAATTCAGCAGAGCAGGGATAGGTAGCAAAGAGCTCATAATATTAAAGTGGAGAAAAGAGAGATTTGAAGTAGAGAAAACAGAATATTAAAGTAGAGAAAACATAATATTAAAGTAGAGAAAACATAATATTAAAGTAGAGAAAACCGAAATTTATAGTAAAGTAAACAAATAATGAAAGTAAAGGAAACGATATTAAAGTAAAAGATTCTTTTCTTTATTCTACAAACTAACTTCTCTCTATTGTTTTATGATTCTACAAACTAACTTATCTCTATTGTTTTATGATTCTACAAACTAACTTATCTCTATTGTTTTATGATTCTACAAACTAACTTATTTCCTTTGTTTTATGATTCTACAAACTAACTTATCTCCATTGTTTTATGATTCTACAAACTAACTTATCTCCAATGTTTTATGATTCTACAAAATAACTTATCTCCATTGTTTTATGATTCTACAAACTAACTTCTATCCATCGTTTTATGATTCTACAAACTAAATTCTCTCCATTGTTTTATGATTCTACAAACTAACTTATCTCCTTTGTTTTATGATTCTACAAACTAACTTATCTCCATTGTTTTATGATTCTACAAACTAACTTCTCTCCATAGTTTTTTGATTCTACAAAATAACTTCTCTCCATTGTTTTATGATTCTACAAACTAACTTCTCTCCATTGTTTTATGATTCTACAAACTAACTTATCTCCATAGTTTTTTGATTCTACAAAATAACTTCTATCCATCGTTTTATGATTCTACAAACTAACGTATCTCCATTGTTTTATGATTCTACAAACTAACTTCTATCCATCGTTTTATGATTCTACAAACTAACTTATCTCCATAGTTTTATGATTCTACAAACTAACTTCTCTCCATTGTTTTATGATTCTACAAACTAACTTATCTCCATTGTTTTATGATTCTACAAACTAACTTATCTCTATTGTTTTATGATTCTACAAACTAACTTATCTCTATTGTTTTATGATTCTACAAACTAACTTATCTCTATTGTTTTATGATTCTACAAACTAACTTATCTCCATTGTTTTATGATTCTACAAACTAACTTATCTCTATTGTTTTATGATTCTACAAACTAACTTCTATCCATTGTTTTATGATTCTACAAACTAACTTATCTCCATTGTTTTATGATTCTACAAACTAACTTATCTCCATTGTTTTATGATTCTACAAACTAACTTATCTCTATTGTTTTATGATTCTACAAACTAACTTATCTCTATTGTTTTATGATTCTACAAACTAACTTATTTCCTTTGTTTTATGATTCTACAAACTAACTTATCTCCATTGTTTTATGATTCTACAAACTAACTTATCTCCAATGTTTTATGATTCTACAAAATAACTTATCTCCATTGTTTTATGATTCTACAAACTAACTTCTATCCATCGTTTTATGATTCTACAAACTAAATTCTCTCCATTGTTTTATGATTCTACAAACTAACTTATCTCCATTGTTTTATGATTCTACAAACTAACTTATCTCCATTGTTTTATGATTCTACAAACTAACTTATCTCCATTGTTTTATGATTCTACAAACTAACTTATCTCCATTGTTTTATGATTCTACAAACTAACTTATCTCGCTTTGTTTTATGATTCTACAAACTAACTTATCTCCATTGTTTTATGATTCTACAAACTAACTTATCTCCATTGTTTTATGATTCTACAAACTAACTTATATCGCTTTGTTTTATGATTCTACAAACTAACTTATCTCCATTGTTTTATGATTCTACAAACTAACTTATCTCTATTGTTTTATGATTCTACAAACTAACTTATCTCCATTGTTTTATGATTCTACAAACTAACTTATCTCTATTGTTTTATGATTCTACAAACTAACTTATCTCTATTGTTTTATGATTCTACAAACTAACTTATCTCTATTGTTTTATGATTCTACAGACTAACTTATCTCCATTGTTTTATGATTCTACAAACTAACTTATCTCCATTGTTTTATGATTCTACAAACTAACTTATCTCCATTGTTTTATGATTCTACAAACTAACTTATCTCCATTGTTTTATGATTCTACAAACTAACTTATCTCCATTGTTTTATGATTTTACAAACTAACTCCTATCCATCGTTTTATGATTCTACAAACTAACTTATCTCCATTGTTTTATGATTCTACAAACTAAATTCTCTCCATTGTTTTATGATTCTACAAACTAACTTCTCTCCATTGTTTTATGATTCTACAAACTAACTTATCTCCATTGTTTTATGATTCTACAAACTCTCTTATCTCCATAGTTTTATGATTCTACAAACTAACTTCTCTCCTTTGTTTTATGATTCTACAAACTAACTTGTCTCCATTTTTTTATGATTCTACAAACTAACTTATCTCCTTTCTTTTATGATTCTACAAACTAAGTAATCTCCTTTCTTTTATGATTCTACAAACTAACTTATCTCCTTTCTTTTATGATTCTACAAACTAACTTATCTCAATTGTTTTATGATTTTACAAACTAACTTATCTCCTTTCTTTTATGATTCTACAAACTAACTAATCTCCATTGTTTTATGATTCTACAAACTAACTAATCTCCATTGTTTTATGATTCTACAAACTAACTAATCTCCATTGTTTTATGATTCTACAAACTCTCTTATCTCCATTGTTTTATGATTCTACAAACTAAATGGTCACTAACAACATATTTCCTATACGCCACTGGACGTGACGGGGCCCTTTACCTTTACTATTTTACTTACACTTTATTAGTGACGACGATTTGTCTCTCTCAGTTAAGACATCTTCACCACTATCGCCATGAACATCGCTGGTCACGCCTTGTCTACATTACCTGTTGTTGTTCCCATCTTTGTTGTTATTCCCATCTTTGTTGTTGTTTCTATCTCTGTTGTTGTTTCTATCTCTGTTGTTTCTATCGCTGTTGTTGTTTCTATCTCTGTTGTTGTTTCTATCTCTGTTGTTGTTTCTATCGCTGTTGTTGTTTCTATCTCTGTTGTTATTCCCATCTTTGTTGTTGTTTCTATCGCTGTTGTTGTTTCTATCTCTGTTGTTGTTTCTATCTCTGTTGTTGTTTCTATCTCTGTTGTTTCTATCTCTGTTGTTGTTTCTATCGCTGTTGTTGTTTCTATCTCTGTTGTTGTTTCTATCTCTGTTGTTGTTTCTATCTCTGTTGTTGTTTCTATCGCTGTTGTTGTTTCTATCTCTGTTGTTGTTTCTATCGCTGTTGTTGTTTCTATCTCTGTTGTTGTTTCTATCTCTGTTGTTGTTTCTATCGCTGTTGTTGTTTCTATCTCTGTTGTTGTTTCTATCTCTGTTGTTGTTTCTATCTCTGTTGTTGTTTCTATCGCTGTTGTTGTTTCTATCTCTGTTGTTTCTATCTCTGTTGTTGTTTCTATCTCTGTTGTTGTTTCTATCTCTGTTGTTGTTTCTATCGCTGTTGTTGTTTCTATCTCTGTTGTTGTTTCTATCTCTGTTGTTGTTTCTATCTCTGTTGTTGTTTCTATCGCTGTTTTTGTTTCTATCGCTGTTGTTGTTTCTATCTTTGTTGTTGTTTCTATCTCTGTTGTTGTTTCTATCGCTGTTGTTGTTTCTATCTCTGTTGTTTCTATCTCTGTTGTTTCTATCTCTGTTGTTGTTGTTGTTGTTTCTATCTCTGTTGTTTCTATCTCTGTTGTTGTTTCTATCTCTGTTGTTGTTTCTTCAACTATAAAAGTAACCTCGTCGGTGCAACTGTCGGTTCTCCCTCTTCTAATGCCTTTTATTCCCAAACTAGCCGGTCTAGAGGCAAGACGCTAATTTCGAGACAGAGAGGTTGTGCATTCAAATCTCGCCTGCACTAGTTGGCATTTTTATTTGTTTTTTTCTCTCTGCGGCAACCACCCTGGTCTCAGCAGCAAGGCTCTACTTCAAGTGTCAATAACTCGTCAACGGAAACAATAGATTACCTCCGAAGACAGAGTTATTTTCCTGATGGCAAGGGACCCCTGTAAACATGGCTGCCAGGAGAAAAACGGATTAACTCGCAAAATTCAGATCATAGACTCTCGGGATTTCGCCAGAGGTAAAAGCTGGCGAACGCAAAAAAGAGAAAAAAATGCCAACCTTTCGTGTAATTTGGTTGATCCGGTAGCGATGTTGTTGTCCCCCAAATCTCCTTAACTTCTTGAGTTGATTTGTCTGTTAGAGGAATAAAGTTTGAGTAATGAGTCTGTTTTCAATAAGAAATTTGCTTAATAATAATTTCATCAGTTTCATTGCAAGACATAAGAAAAAATATATAAAAATATGAAACAATATTATGATATCGTAATAAATACATTATAAGTAAAAAGGGGGGGGGGAATTCTGCAGAGCAGGGATAGGTAGCAAAGAGGTCGGAATATTGAAGTGGAGAAAACAGAATGTTGAAGTAGATATAACTGAATGTTATAGTAAAAGAAATATTAAAAAAGAGAAAACAGAATATTACAGTAAAGAAAACAAAGAATTAAAGTAAAGGAAACAATATTAAAGTAATGAAAACAGAATATTGAAGAAGAGGAAACACAATATTAAAGTACAAAATGCAGAATATTAAAGTAGAAAAAAAAGAATATTAAAGTAGAGAGAATACATAATATAAAAATAGAGAAAACAGAATATTAAAGTAAAAAAACCATAATATTAAAGCAGAGAAAACAGAAACTGTCAAGTAGAGAAATACAGATGTTTGATGGAACACAATCAGGAAGAAAACAAAAATGTACCAAACAATGTTGACTGTAGAATAAATATATCTTCAACATCGTAAGTTAGGAAACACAATAACGATGATTCCATACCTGTACTTTCAACAACTCTCGCTTCAGCTGTTTCCTTATTGTACCACCCATCGTCATCCTGACCATTCACCTCACAGGTGTACAAGCCAAGGTCATCAAGGCCGAAATCATGGACAGTAATCTCAAAATAAGCTTCTGTTTTCGACTGGAATAGAAGTGAGTTATCGTCATTTGTACAAATATCTTGTCATTGTCATAGAAGTGAGTTATCGTTATTATTTGTACAAATATCTTGTCATTGTCATAGAAGTGAGTTATCGTTATTATTTGTACAAATATCTTGTCATTGTCATAGAAGTGAGTTATCGTTATTATTTGTACAAATATCTTGTCATTGTCATAGAAGTGAGTTATCGTTATTATTTGTACACATATCTTGTCATTGTCATAGAAGTGAGTTATCGTTATTATTTGTACAAATATCTTGTCATTGTCATAGAAGTGAGTTATCGTTATTATTTGTACAAATATCTTGTCATTGTCATAGAAGTGAGTTATCGTTATTATTTCTACAAATATCTTGTCATTGTCATAGAAGTGAGTTATCGTTATTATTTCTACAAATATCTTGTCATTGTCATAGAAGTGAGTTATCGTTATTATTTCTACAAATATCTTGTCATTGTCATAGAAGTGAGTTATCGTTATTATTTCTACAAATATCTTGTCATTGACACCTGATTACTGAAACAATATTCGAAGCACTTCTGAAAGACTAACAAGTGATTAGTTGTCCCAAACAAAGTACAAACACTAATATTTTCATTAGCTCGCTGGTTATATGCACTTCTAATCTATACTATCAGTCTTCATATTCCTTGTTCCCAACATGACTCCCCATACCAAACCTCATTTCTACATTCTCTTACCTTTCATAATATATTTCACACTTTTACCTTTCATAATATATTTCATACTTTTACCTTTCATAATATATTTCATACTTTTTCTTGAAACACGGACGACGGGGAAATGTCTGGTTGACGTAGACAAAGAAGAAAGAATAAACCACTGTATGAATCAGCTGCTAGTTATCGTAGAGTGTCACAGGTGTGGCTCAAACTGAGCATATTGATCTCTTCTGCTCTCTTATTGCATTTTGTTAAGATCTCAGTGCAACAGCATCTTGTAACATGTAGACTGCGTTGTATTTATATATCTTCTTCTCCTTTTCTCTTTTCACTGATACCTAAAAGGTCTCGTGGTTTATATCATTTGTCGTTCTTGTGCTGCTCGAATTGTCTGAATTAGTGATTTTCCTTTGTTGTTACATGTCTCTGTCATTGCATCTATCCATCTTATTCTGGGTCTTCCTCTTGGTCTTTTTCCATGCATTCTCGAGAAGAACGCCCTTGATGGTGATTGGTAAGGATTCATTCTGACCAGGTGGCCAAACCATTTAAGTTGTTGTTGTTCTATATATTCTTGGCATGGTTTTGTTCCTACTATTTTCCTTATGGTTTCATTTGGTATTCTATCTCTTCTTGTGTTGTTTGTTAATTTTCTCAAGCAACGCTTCTCACATGTATTGATCTTTCTTAAATGTGATTTAGAAAGGGTCCATGTTTGACTTTCATAGCATAAAGTTGGTATGAAGATGTTATTTATCATTTGTAGTTTAACTGGCATAGAAATGTTTGGATGTCTTAGCAATGGTGAAAGCTGGTATGTGACAGCATTTGCTTGTTATATTCTCATGTCAATTTCTCTGTCTGTATTTATATATAAATTATACAAATAATAATTGATAGTAAAAAGTATGCAAAAAAAAAAAACAACTCAATTAACATACACACGGTTTTAAAGAATGTTTTTAGAATCAAACAGAGAACATACAAAATATATGGTATCAGCTGTTCAATAAGGTAACTCCCGTTGCAGCAAAGTCGTATCATTTTCACCACAGCTCTGTGGGTCATACAAAGATGAACAATTCTCATCAGCGATTTTTCTTAGTGGAGGAAAGGAATAAATCGGATGGAGTCTTGCTGACCATATCACTCATAAATGTAGAGGAAGTAAAGGTAACATACAAGCACTGACATGCTTGTTAAGTAAAAGTGAAGGTAACATACAGGCACTGACATGCTTGTTAAGTAAAAGTGAAAGTAACATACAGGCACTGACATGCTTGTTAAGTAAAAGTGAAAGTAACATACAGGCACTGACATGCTTGTTAAGTAAAAGTGAAAGTAACATACAGGCACTGACATGCTTGTTAAGTAAAAGTGAAGGTAACATATAGGCACTGACATGCTTGTTAAGTAAAAGTGAAGGTAACATATAGGCACTGACATGCTTATTAAGTAAAAGTGAAGGTAACATACAGGCACTGACATGCTTATTAAGTAAAAGTGAAGGTAACATAAAGGCACTAACATGCTTATTAAGTAAAAGTGAAGGTAACATATAGGCACTGACATGCTTGTTAAGTAAAAGTGAAGGTAACATATAGGCACTGACATGCTTATTAAGTAAAAGTGAAGGTAACATACAGGCACTGACATGCTAGTTAAGTAAAAGTGAAAGTAACATACAGGCACTAACATGCTTATTAAGTAAAAGTGAAGGTAACATAAAGGCACTAACATGCTTATTAAGTAAAAGTGAAGGTAACATAAAGGCACTAACATGCTTATTAAGTAAAAGTGAAGGTAACATACAAGCACTGACATGCTTGTTAAATAAAAGCGAAGGTAACATACAGGCACTGACATGCTTGTTAAATAAAAGCGAAGGTAACATACAGGCACTGACATGCTTGTTAAGTAAAAGTGAAAGTAACATACAGGCACTGACATGCTTATTAAGTAAAAGTGAAGGTAACATACAGGCACTGACATGCTTCTTAAATAAAAGGAGAGGTTTCATCAATTCCACGAAGTTTTTCCCATCCGTGGATCGGTGTTTGTGACTTGTTAAGGAGGGAATAACCTCATTGTGCAGGCGGAAACAAGAACAACAAATGTAAACACTTGTTACTGGTATTTTTAAAGAAAATGGGAGTGGACATGGGAATGTTCTGATTGCAATGACGCTGACCCTTGATACGAAACTAAAACCATGAGAAAGATGCTGAAGTACGAAGTGAGGATTTGTACGTGGGATTATCGGCTACCTAACATACAAATGTTGATGTCATGAACTGTCAATGATGTCATTATTGACTGCATAACATACACATGTTGATGTCATGAACTGTCATTGATGCCATTATTGACTGCCTAACATATTCACATTTTGATGCCATGGACTGTCATTGATGTCATTATTGACTGCCTAACATATAAATGTTGATGTCATGAACTGTCATTGATGCCATTATTGACTGCCTAACATACAAATGTTGATGTCATGAACTGTCATTGATGTCATTATTGACTGCCTAACATACAATTGTTGATGTCATGAACTGTCATTGATGCCATTATTGACTGCCTAACATACAAATGTTGATGTCATGAACTGTCATTGATGTCATTATTGACTGCCTAATATACAAATGTTGATGTCATGAACTGTCATTGATGCCATTATTGACTGTCTAACATACAAATGTTGATGTCATGAACTGTCATTGATGCCATTATTGATAAGAGAAAACCATGAAACTGATGCTTTATTAGGATTAACCAAGGCACCTGAAACCCCACACCAGGAAGAAATGCGATCGAGTTCGTCTTGCATTGTGGAGGCGATTCCCCGTCTGTCTCTTCCCTGTCGATATACCAGAATATCATCAGCAAAAGTCATAGTTCTTCCCCTCCCATCCAGCTGTTGGGCCGTGATCGTTATTGTGTACACGTTAAATAGAACTGGTGACAATGGTGAGCCTTGTGGCAGCCCTGGGCAAATGGATGTTGGCTCGGAAGACCAACTTCCACATCTGAGTATCACCTTCCTCTGAAACAGTGCCGTGGCGATCCATCTAATGAGGAAGGGGTGCACCGCCAGTTTGAGGAGCATATGCATGAGATATTCAAATGGTACCCTGTTGTATGTATCCTCCAGATCTATAGCAGCAGCACATGTCTCCTCTCGTCTGTGGAAGCCTTCGAAGACGTCATAGGCGAAGACTGCCGCATTGAGCCATGTCTCTTTGTTATATCTATAACCTCCGAGTGTGGGTGGGAATACGCGTTTCTGTTCAAGACGACAGGTGAGGACACGGGCAACTATTTTGTCCAGCAGCTTGCCCGCAGTTTTCTGCATTGTGATGATTCTGTAGGCGCTGATCTGAGAATGGTCCTTGTTTGGCTTCGGTAGCGGTAGTAAGTAGCTGTGTAGCCACTCCTCCTTAATCTGGCCACTCCGAATACTGGCATTAAACTCCTTGGCTAGTTTTGTCAAGTCGTCATCAGCTAAATCGCCTATGTCATCGTACCGAACACCATCTGGACCAGGAGCGTTAAACTTTGTGTTCAGTTAAGATAGTCTATAAAAACTGTTCGATGCATCAAAATAAATAAATTATATAAAAAAATCTTAAATTAAATCAATTCAACTAACAACATCTTAAAATTATAATTTATCAAAATTAATGCAGTTTCAGTAAAAATTTATCAAACTTCAACATCAATTTATCATTTTTCAAAACACAACATATAAAGCAAAAAATCAATTTATAAAGTTTAACAATCAAGTTATCAAACCTTAAGCTCAAAATTCCCAGGTGTAACTTTAAACTCAAATTTATAGGGAATGTATAGGTCTTGTGGTTTATCTACATCCAGGTCAGCGATCAAATCTGGAACACCTTCTGAAGATGATTCTAGTTGCCTGAAATATGCAAATGTTACAAAGTTTACAAGAACCGAACACACAGAGAAGTATTCTATAGTTGAACTTATTTTAATGTACGCCAATGAGACAAGTACGATATAGAGGAAAATGCTGAATACTGGAATTAGTGATAAATAGCTAGAATTGAAATAGAGAAATGAGGCAAACAGAAACATGAAGTTAGCCAGATATAGATTGTTGTAGAGATATGAGGCAAACAGAAATATGAAGTTAGCTAGATATAGATTGTTGTAGAGATATGAGACAAACAGAAATATGAAGTTAGCCAGATATAGATTGTTGTAGAGATATGAGACAAACAGAAACATGAGGTTAGTCAGATATAGATTGGCATAGAGAGATGAGACAAACAGTTAGAAACATATGGTTAGCCAGATATAGATTGTTGTAGAGATATGAGACAAACAGAAACATGAGGTTAGCTAGATATAGATTGTTGTAGAGATATGAGACAAACAGTTAGAAACATATGGTTAGCCAGATATAGATTGTTGTAGAGATATGAGACAAACAGAAACATGAAGTTAGCCAGATATAGATTGTTGTAGAGATATGAGACAAACAGAAACATGAAGTTAGCCAGATATAGATTGTTGTAGAGATATGAGACAAACAGAAACATGAGGTTAGCTAGATATAGATTGTTGTAGAGATATGAGACAAACAGAAGCATGAAGTTAGCTAGATATAGATTGTTGTAGAGATATGAGACAAACAGAAACATGAGGTTAGTTTTGTCTGGCTGCTGGTTGTTATTGATGTGATGTCTACACCAGTTGTCTAGTCTGTAATGTTACAACTGAAGTTACCAAGAGAAGATCTGTCTGGTGAGATCACGTCCATCCATCACCGCAGACAGAATCCATGATAAACAACACATCGGCATGTGTCAAAACTGCACACATTTCTTCCCTGCATAAAAAACGTCAACCCCGCATTTCACAGTGTTGGCATCAACTACTTTATAAGACTTACTGCTGCAGCACCTCTAGGATGGACAATCTCCACATCAACTACTTTATAAGACTTACTACTGCTACACCTCTAGGATTAACTATCTCCACATCAACTACTTTATAAGACTTACTGCTGCTACACCTCTAGGATTAACTATCTCCACATCAACTACTTTATAAGACTTACTGCTACAGCACCTCTAGGATGGACTATCTCCACATCAGCTACATTATAAGACTTACTGCTGCAGTACCTCTAGGATGGACAATCTCCACATCAACTACTTTATAAGACTTACTGCTACAGTGCCTCTAGGATGGACAATCTCCACATCAACTACTTTATAAGACTTACTACTGCAGCACCTCTAGGATTAACTATCTCCACATCAACTACTTTATAAGACTTACTGCTGCTACACCTCTAGGATTAACTATCTCCACATCAACTACTTTATAAGACTTACTGTTGCAGCACCTCTAGGATGGACAATCTCCACATCAACTACTTTATAACATTTACTACTTCTACACCTCTAGGATGGACTATCTCCACATCAACTACTTTATAAGACTTACTGCTGCAGCACCTCTAGGATGGACTATCTCCACATCAACTACTTTATAAGACTTACTACTGCTACACCTCTAGGATTAACTATCTCCACATCAACTACTTTATAAGACTTACTGCTGCAGCACCTCTAGGATGGACAATCTCCACATCAACTACTTTATAAGACTTACTGCTACAGCACCTCTAGGATGGACAATCTCCACATCAACTACTTTATAAGACTTACTGCTACAGCACCTCTAGGATGGACAATCTCCACATCAACTACTTTATAAGACTTACTGCTACAGCACCTCTAGGATGGACAATCTCCACAGTAAAATAAACAAAATGGAATGACGTCACTAAACTAAGGGAAAGACAATCTACAACTTTTCGATAAAAGCCCCCATCAGGTATAAGAAACAAACATCACCATTATATGTAGGTTATTTCCCTTACTTCTACTTACACGTCACACGCTAGGAATCAGGGACTGAATGACTTTACAATCCCATTACCAAATATGATTACAGCATTCATGCTGCCTACTTTGATGGTTGAAGTAGATACACTGGTCTTTTTAATTCGTTTGCAGTGATACCGGGGCATTCCATAACCAAACCAAAGAACACTAGTCTTCATCAACCTGCTTCTCTCTCTCTCTCTCTCTCTCTCTCTCTCTCTCTCTCTCTCTCTCTCTGTCTGTCTCTCTGTCTTCGATGGTCATCTTCAGATTGATCTTTTGTTGTGAACTGAATATTTGTGAATGTCAACATCACCAACGTGTCTCACGTCTCAAACATATATATCCTCATATATGTATACAAAAAAACCGATAACCCTACATGTCCTCCCAAAAGACAAATGAGGAAGGAAGGTTAGAAAAGGTTCTAATATTTCCATTAGTCAATCTTTTTTCGGCTTTTGAATCTCGTGTTCTCGAAATGTTATTAAAAGCTCATTATGTTGTGTTTTGACCTCTCTGTCTCATCACGTGATCAAATCATTTTATCAGGTGTTGCTTTCTGTATTTTATTGTGGGAGTTAATCCTAGCTGTTTTCTCAGTTCTTTGTGTTTGATTTTTCTCTCGTGCTGTTTTCTATCAATCGTCTTACACATTTCATCTCTGTAGTGGTTATTTATTAACTTGGTTACAACTGGCAAAATAAAAGGAAAGAGAGATCGCGGACGACAAAGAGAGAAAATACTGGATAGCTTGGTGTCATGGCATGGACAACAGTTAACAACAGAACTGATACGATGCACTGTAGATAGAAGATTGTGGAGAGACATGATCACCTACGCCAACCGGTATGGCACATGATGAGTGGTTATTTATGTTATTGTTCTTCAATCTAGAGTCCATTTCTTGCATTGGTAACACCACGTTGGGATGACGGCTGTGTAGTAGAGTGTTTGTTTTGCCTCTAATGCTACTTGTCTCCCTGCCATTATTGGTGATAGTTGCCAGATGACTGGACACATTTTTTGTATCATTAGTCTGTTTTTCTTTGATCTATTTCTACTTCTAGTGAATTATCTTTTGTCACTAGACTTCCTTTGTATTAAATTCCTTCCCTTGCTTTAATTGTCTGCCGTCTATCTTTATGATGATATTATTTTTTTTTTTGAGGGGGACTGGTCGAGACGCCGGCGTCGAGACTGATAGGTTGTGGGTTCAAATCCCGGTTGCAGCAGTTGGGATTTTTATTTATGATTTCTCTCTGCGTCAACCACCCCTGGTTTCAGCAGCGAGACCGGGCTTGAAAAGTCAATTACTCATCGACGGAAAAAAATGAGTACCTCCGAAGTCGGAGTTATCTGCCTGTGCGGCGAGGGACCACTGTGCACAAATCTGGCAGAGAAAAATGGATTAACACGTACAATTCAGTTCCTAGTCTCTAGAGACTTCGTCAGAGGTAAAAGCTGGTAAAAAATCTGTTTTTCTTTTGAATGACTTTCGTCTTGTTAGCTTTAATTGTCGTGTTGCACTGGGAGTAAAATGTTAGGTCTGTTTCAGTGTTCTTGCAGGTCTAATATTCCCCAATGTATTAGTTCTAACATCTGCAAGTAAAAGCTCATTAATCTCGTCTGTCTCCAATGGGCCGGCTAACTTCATATGTAGTCCATGTTGGTAATTAACAAAAATAGAGATGAACAAGACTGTGTTGTTTTATAACTGAAGAGTTGGGAACGGGAATTTAATACAGCGATTACAGAATAGGTGGATTGCCCTGTACTACTTGTATCGTAAATCCATCGCTGACTATAACAGCTGCATATATGCCACATCTCTTCTTGTTGGAGAAGTCTTTCTTTGATCTGTTTTTCTTTGAACTGTCTTTGTTTGATCTGTCTTTGTTTGATCTGTCATTGTTTGATCTGTCTGTCATTGTTTGATCTGTCTTTCTTTGATCTGTCTTTCTTTGATCTCTCTTTGTTTGATCTGTCTTTATATGATCTCTCTTTGTTTGATCGGTCTTTGATCTATCTTTGTTTGATCTATCTTTGTTTGATCTGTCTTTGTTTGATCTGTCTGTCTTTGTTTGATCTGTCTTTCTTTGATCTGTCTTTCTTTGATCTCTCTTTCTTTGATCTGTCTTTGTATGATCTCTCTTTGTTTGATCGGTCTTTGATCTGTCTTTCTTTGATCTATCTTTGTTTGATCTGTCTTTGTTAGATTTGTCTTTGTTTGATCTGTCTTTGTTTGATCTGTCTTTGTTTGATCTGTCTTTGTTTGATCTATCTTTGTTTGATCTGTCTTTGTTAGATTTGTCTTTGTTTGATCTGTCTTTGTTTGATCTGTCTTTGTTTGATTTGTCTTTGTTTGATCTATCTTTGTTTGATCTGTCTTTGTTAGATTTGTCTTTGTTTGATCTGTCTTTGTTTGATCTGTCTTTGTTTGATTTGTCTTTGTTAGATCTGTCTTTGTTAGATCTGTCTTTGTTTGATCTGTCTTTGTTTGATCTGTCTTTGTTTGATCTGTCTTTGTTTGATCTGTCTTTGTTTGATTTGTCTTTGTTTGATCTGTCTTTGTTAGATTTGTCTTTGTTTGATCTGTCTTTGTTTGATCTGTCTTTGTTAGATTTGTCTTTGTTTGATCTGTCTTTGTTAGATTTGTCTTTGTTAGATTTGTCTTTGTTAGATTTGTCTTTGTTTGATCTGTCTTTGTTTGATCTGTCTTTGTTAGATTTGTCTTTGTTTGATCTGTCTTTGTTAGATTTGTCTTTGTTAGATTTGTCTTTGTTTGATCTGTCTTTGTTAGATTTGTCTTTGTTAGATTTGTCTTTGTTAGATTTGTCTTTGTTGATCTGTCTTTGTTTGATCTGTCTTTGTTAGATTTGTCTTTGTTAGATTTGTCTTTGTTTGATCTGTCTTTGTTTGATCTGTCTTTGTTTGATCTGTCTTTGTTTGATCTGTCTTTGTTTGATCTGTCTTTGTTTGATCTGTCTTTGTTTGATCTGTCTTTGTTTGATCTGTTTTTGTTTGATCTGTCTTTGTTTGATCTGTCTTTGTTTGATCTGTCTTTCTTTGATCTATCTTTGTTTGATCTGTCTTTGTTTGATCTGTCTTTGTTTGATCTGTCTTTGTTTGATCTGTCTTTGTTAGATTTGTCTTTGTTTGATCTGTCTTTGTTTGATCTGTCTTTGTTTGATCTATCTTTGTTTGATCTGTCTTTGTTTGATCTGTCTTTGTTTGATCTGTCTTTGTTTGATCTGTCTTTCTTTGATCTATCTTTGTTTGATCTGTCTTTGTTTGATCTGTCTTTGTTTGATCTGTCTTTGTTTGATCTGTCTTTGTTTGATCTATCTTTGTTTGATCTGTCTTTGTTTGATCTATCTTTGTTTGATCTGTCTTTGTTTGATCTATCTTTGTTTGATCTGTCTTTGTTTGATCTGTCTTTGTTTGATCTGTCTTTTTTTTCCCCCCTTGAAAGCCTAAATAGAAACAGTTAAGTAATACGATCCCATCAATCCACTATAGGTCTTCAGGTACTGAAACAATCGTCCACTGTGTTAATCTCAGTTTATCTTATTTCTTGACATCTCTCCATCAAATATTTTTTAACAGTTTGTAAGAGAAAAACTTTGGTGAACACCCGTGGTACACTGCCTGATATGATAAGAGAATAGACGTAAGTGAATACCCGTGGTACACTGCCTGTTATAGTAAGAGAATAGACGTAAGTGAATACCCATGGTACACTGCCTGTTATAGTAAGAGAATAGACGTAAGTGAATACCCATGGTACACTGCCTGTTATAGTAAGAGAATAGACGTTAGTGAACACCCATGGTACACTGCCTGATATATCTTCATTTTTATCTCACCCAAGATTATCTATAGGTTAGTTTATAAGTTTCCTTGAGAGGCAAATTTAAAAATAAACTGTAACATGTACACGTGGTAAAGGCACTTTGCTGTCGTCCTTTTCTTTCCTCGACTCATGGAATCTTACCCGTAGTCCCTGAAATTAGGATGAATTCTCTGATAATGAAATTAAATCATTAATATCGTTTTTGTTTAAAGAAACTTACCTTTTAAACTTAATATTGGAAACATGGAAGTCGTTAACGGAACAGTTGAAAGAGAAAGTTGTGCCGTATTCTGGATCATGCGTTAACTTCGCATCCACTTTCACTGCGGGAGCGATAGAAGAAAATGAAGGTTCTGCATCAATAATAGCAGACATGATATGATTATAGCTAAGCGGAACTTTACCTAACCAAGAAGATAAGGAATTAAATATAATACATTTTTTTTACCCACAACGCGCTGGAATACGTAAATATCTCTAATATATTATGATAACTGTAAATATATGTTTTAAATAACAATTGTAAAGTTAGGTTTATTGACTCGTATTATATGAAGCAGCAGCTGTTGTTATTATAATTTGGTGTTGGCGTTGAGTGTGTAATAAACGACAGTTTTCTGTGTGCGGTGATTAACACTTCATAGATGCCTAAAGACAAAGTGACAGTTTCACATGCACGAACAGGCAACCGACACTATCAAACAACTTTACGAACAGGTAACCAACACTATCAAACAACTTTACAAACAGGCAACCGACACTATCAAACAACTTTACGAACAGGTAACCAACACTATCAAACAACTTTACAAACAGGTAACCAACACTATCAAACAACTTTACAAACAGGTAACCAACACTATCAAACAACTTTACAAACAGGTAACCAACACTATCAGACAACTTTACAAACAGGCAACCAACACTATCAGATAACTTTACAAACAGGCAACCAACACTATCAGACAACTTTACAAACAGGTAAGCAACACTATCAGACAACTTTACAAACAGGCAACCAACACTATCAGACAACTTTACAAACAGGCAACCAACACTATCAGATAACTTTACAAACAGGCAACCAACACTAACAGACAACTTTACAAACAGGTAAGCAACACTATCAGATAACTTTACAAACAGGCAACCAACACTATCAGACAACTTTACAAACAGGCAACTAACACTATCAAACAACTTTACAAACAGGTAACCAACACTATCAAACAACTTTACGAACAGGTAACCAGCACTATCAAACAACTTTACGAACAGGTAACCAGCACTATCAAACAATTTTACGAACAGGTAACCAGCACTATCAAACAACTTTACAAACAGGTAACCAACACTATCAAACAACTTTACGAACAGGTAACTAGCACTATCAAACAACTTTACGAACAGGTAACCAACACTATCAAACAACTTTACAAACAGGCAACCAACACTATCAAACAACTTTACAAACAGCTTACCAACACTATCAAACAACTTTACAAACAGCTTACCAACACTATCAAACAACTTTACAAACAGGTTACCAACACTATCAAACAACTTTACAAACAGCTTACCAACACTATCAAACAACTTTACAAACAGCTTACCAACACTATCAAACAACGAACATTCCAACAGTTCAGTATTTACAAATATTAAATTTAGTAATTGGTTCCCTACACCTGTAGGAGAGCGACAAGGTCGCTTACTCTCCCGGATATTGTTTGTTTTTCTTGAAAGAACCATGACAGATGTCCTTGAGAACCATCTCTGAACTGTCAGTCTGGAGGCAGAACAATGACCAGCCTACGTTTTGTGGATGATATAGACGGACTGGCTGGCAGTACTGGAGGCAGAACAATGACCAGCCTACGTTTTGTGGATGATATAGACGGACTGGCTGGCAGTACTGGAGGCAGAACAATGACCAGCCTACGTTTTGTGGATGTTATAGACGGACTGGCTGGCAGTACTGGAGGCAGAACAATGACCAGCCTACGTTTTGTGGATGATATAGACGGACTGGCTGGCAGTACTGGAGGCAGAACAATGACCAGCCTACGTTTTGTGGATGATATAGACGGACTGGTTGGCAGTACTGGAGGCAGAACAATGACAAGCCTACGTTTTGTGGATGATATAGACGGACTGGTTGGCAGTACTGGAGGCAGAACAATGACCAGCCTACGTTTTGTGGATGATATAGACGGACTGGCTGGCAGTACTGGAGGCAGAACAATGACCAGCCTACGTTTTGTGGATGATATAGACGGACTGGCTGGCAGTACTGGAGGCAGAACAATGACCAGCCTACGTTTTGTGGATGATATAGACGGACTGGTTGGCAGTACTGGAGGCAGAACAATGACCAGCCTACGTTTTGTGGATGATATAGACGGACTGGTTGGCAGTACTGGAGGCAGAACAATGACCAGCCTACGTTTTGTGGATGATATAGACGGACTGGTTGGCAGTACTGGAGGCAGAACAATGACCAGCCTACGTTTTGTGGATGTTATAGACGGACTGGTTGGCAGTACAGACCTCGAAGAACTCTTGGAACGCCTAGCTAATACGGCAAGACCTTACGGATTGGAGATCAATGTCCACAAAACCAAATTAATGACTAAAACGACTCAATAAAGTAGAAGAAAAATACGCAGAGATAGAGGCAATCTCGAGGACTCAGCAAATTCAAATATCTGGGGTCTGTTGTCGCTGACGAAGGATCAAGAACAGAAGTACTAGCCAGAATAGAACAAGCGATGGTAGCCATGACAAGACTCGACCATACGTGGACAAACAAAAACATCCCTCAACAAAGACTATAACGACCAACAGTTACATCTGTATTAATGTACGTATGTGAAACGTGGACACTTACTGCTGGTCTCCAAATAAGAGTAGAGTCCTTGGAGATGAAATGGTATAGATATATATTACACATATCATACAGAGAACATATCATACTGGGGACATATCATACCAAGAACATATCATAAAGAGATAATCACACCGATGAGAAAGATGCAGTCATCTATACAGACGGATCTGTAAGACGACACCAAAGAAGTGCATGGGCATTTACAGCATGCTCGGCAGGCAGAATAGTCAAAGAAGACAGTGGTGCATACGTCATGACCACGAGTAGCATGACAATGGAGGCGATGGCAGTGACCAAGGCATTCAAATGGTTAGAGTCACAAGACTACACCCACGCATGTATACTGAGTGATTCGATGAGCATGATAAAAAAAGTGGAGGCAGGCTCTGTACGCATGCAATGGGTAGAGTCGTTGCAGAAATACAAAATACGTAAGGTCACCTTTGTCTATGTCCCAGGACATGCGGGAGTACGGGGAAATGAGAGAGCGGAAAGGTTGGCTAGCTGCGCGGTCGTTGAGGCAACCGATGGATCGGGCGGACATCATCAATGCCCTCCGAGATGTGGGAAGAGCACAGGACTTCGACAAACACAGATCAACGTCGCTTCTTCGGATGATGGAAATGGGAGTTAAGATGGGCACAGCCAGAAATGAGAAACTTGGTGGCCGTGTAAGAAGACTTATCAACCAACATAGAACTGGAGTCGTCAGTCGCTGGACACTGAGGGAATTGCTGAGGAGGGGATCTGAGCACCTATGGACATGTTCGGAGTGCAATAATGATGACCCGCAAATAACTCAATAACTCAATATCACCACTGAAGAAGTGCGCGAAAGTCCAACGGTCCACTGGAACAGTAAAAGACTTATTGTCAATTAAAAAAAACTGTCCTGTCAATCCAATCCACAAACACATCTCTGACATGTTTGATGTTACAATCTAAAATCAAATACTCTTTGTTTCCACAAACTCATCTCTGACATGTTTGATGTTACAATCTAAAATCAAATGTTCTTTGTTTCCACAAACTCATCTCTAACATGTTTGATGTTACAATCTAAAATCAAATGTTCTTTGTTTCTACAAACTCATCTCTAACAAGTTTGATGCCAAAGTCTAAAATCAAATACTCTTTGTTTCCACAAAGTCATTACCAATGTACTATTATCACTAACATCATAACCAATGTTCTCTGATCTTACAAAACTCACACCCAAAATTCTTTTACCAGATAAAATCACAGTAAAACGAATGTGATTCTATAAACTCACCTGGCCAATCTTGCGCTGCTCTTGGCCTTTCAATAACAAAATTGTTTTCTTTGGTTTTCCCAATTGCTGTTGAGGATTTCCACGTTAAAGGAAAAAAAAAACGTGTTTTAACCATTGTTTCCATATAAAGACAAAATAATAATTTGTAGAGTTCAAATACAAAAGTAAAAAAATAAATAAATATTGATTATAAATAAGAGAAAGTAATTATTTCAAATGGAGCTTGCTTGTCTGGGGGAAACCAGGGCTCAAAATGCCCTTCATTTGATCCTGTGGAGATAAAATGGTTAACTGGGAAAGACATTAGGGACGGAGAACCTTTGTAGGTAGAATTATATGTCTTGTCTAGTCTCTCACAGTTAGCGTGAGGGTCATAGAACCAAGGCTGGTCAAGACATTAGGGACGGAGAACCTTTGTAGGCAGAATTATTTGTCTTGTCTAGTCTCTCACAGTTAGCGTGAGGGTCATAGAACCAAGGCTGGTCAAGACATTAGGGACGGAGAACCTTTGTAGGCAGAATCATTTGTCTTGTCTAGTCTCTCACAGTTAGCGTGAGGGTCATAGAACCAAAGCTGGTCAAGACATTAGGGAAGGAGAACCTTTGTAGGCAGAATTATGTCTTGTCTAGTCTCTCACAGTTAGCGTGAATGTCATAGAACCAAAGCTGGTCAAGACATTAGGAAAGGAGAACCTTTGTAGGCAGAATTATATGTCTTGTCTAGTCCCTCACAGTTAGCGTGAGGGTCATAGAACCAAAGCTGGTCAAGACATTAGGGAAGAAGAACCTTTGGAGGCAGAATTATATGTCTTGTCTAGTCTCTCACAGTTAGCGTGAGGGTCATAGAACCAAAGCTGGTCAAGACATTAGGGAAGGAGAACCTTTGTAGGCAGAATTATATGTCTTGTCTAGTCTCTCACAGTTAGCGTGAGGGTCATAGAACCAAAGCTGGTCAAGACATTAGGAAAGGAGAACCTTTGTAGGCTGAATTATATGTCTTATCTAGTCTCTCACAGTTAGCGTGAGGGTCATAGAACCAAAGCTGGTCAAGACATTAGGGAAGGAGAACCTTTGTAGGCAGAATTATATGTCTTGTCTAGTCTCTCACAGTTAGCGTGAGGGTCATAGAACCAAAGCTGGTCAAGACATTAGGGAAGGAGAACCTTTGTAGGCAGAATTAAATGTCTTGTCTAGTCTCTCACAGTTAGTGTGAGGGTCATGGAACCAAAGCTGGTCAAGACATTAGGGATGGAGAACCTTTGTAGGCAGAATTAAATGTCTTGTCTAGTCTCTCACAGTTGGCGTGAGGGTCATGGAACCAAAGCTGGTCAAGACATTAAGGAAGGAGAACCTTTGTAGGCAGAATTATATGTCTTGTTTAGTCTCTCACAGTTAGTGTGAGGGTCATGGAACCAAAGCTGGTCAAGACATTAGGAAAGGAGAACCTTTGTAGGCAGAATTAAATGTCTAGTTTCTCACAGTTAGTGTGAGGGTCATGGAACCAAAGCTGGTCAAGACATTAGGAAAGGAGAACCTTGGTAGGCAGAATTAAATGTCTAGTCTCTCACAGTTAGTGTGAGGGTCATGGAACCAAAGCTGGTCAAGACATTAGAGAATGTGAATCTTTGTAGGCAGAATTGTCTTGTCTAGTCTCTCACAGTTAGCGTGAGGGTCATGGAGCCAAAGCTGGTGAAGACTTTAGTCGGCGTTTACTTACAGTTACCAGAAACAGGTTACCAATCCTTGCGAAGTAAATAGAGTTCAAATAGATTTAGAAAAAGAATGCAAATTCATAACAACTTTTCGTGATGAAGTCGGATGTACCAGACCAGTAGGTTCAAGTATTACAACCCCACTGTTATCTTCGACATAACTTGACACATGTTCGATTTCAGATCGACCAGAGAAAAGGTAGAACTGCAATCCTGTCATTAGGACAAAGATTCTAATTCAGTGAGTAGACTTGCAACTTTTATATAAATATTTATTTATTTAAGTTTCACAAATACTCATTTACATTGTGACATACATATACTATCTCAATCCAACTATTGCCCGTGCGCTGCCGGGGCCCGAAAAGGGAATTAAAGAATAGTGGCGCTGTACCCTACCAGGCATGTTCGTAAGAGGCGAGAAAGGAGAGTTGGGCATGGGACTGACTATCCCATACTGTGAAAAAATAAGCCAAAAAAACTTCACAAACATGGACAAGTCAAAGAAAGAAAAAATTAATCCGCCATCCAGGAAAGAGAAGGGCTCTCTGTCTAAGAGACGTATGACGCAAGCCGGAGAAAGCCGCAAGAAGTCCGGGTTGCCGACTCACCCTTTGTCTACCAGGAAATCCTCCAGAATTGGCACCTGGAATGTTCGTACTCTAAACGAACAAGGAAAAGCTGCACAGGTAGCAGCAGAAATGTCAAAATACAAGATAGATATTCTGGGAATGTGTGAAGCAATATGGATAGGAACGGGTAAAATAAAACTAAATACAGGAGAGATGATTTTATCATCAGGACACCAGGAACCTGGAGCACAACATAGTGAAGGGGTAGCTATAATGATATCGAGGAATGCACAGAAGACACTAATAGAATGGGAAGCAGTAGGACCGAGACTAATGAGAGCAACATTTAAAACAACCAAAAACAAAATAAAATTACACATTATACAATGCTATGCACCAACCAACGATAAAGATGATTTAGTTAAAGATGATTTCTATAAACAGCTACAATGTCAGATGGATACAAGACGAGCCAAGGATATTATAATCTTGATGGGAGAGCTAAATGCTAAAGTAGGATCAGGCAACAGAGGCTTCGAAGAGATTATGGGAAAACATGGACTTGGAGATATAAACGAGAATGGAGAGATATTTGTGAATTTCTGCGCCCTTAATCAAGTGAGCCTAGGAGGAACAATATTCCAACATAAAAGAATACACAAAGCTACATGGGTGTCACCAGATCATAGAACGGAAAATCAAATTGAGCACATATGTATTAATGATAAGTTTAAGTCATCCTTACAGGATGTAAAAGTATATAGAGGGGCAGATGTAGCTTCTGATCATCATCTTCTGTTAGCCAAACTTAAAATTAAACTAAAAAGGTATACTACAACGAATAAGGGTAGAAAGTATTTCAATGTAGGGTTTCTTAAAGAACAAGGAATTAAAGATAAATTCGCAGTCACAATATCAAACAAATACCAAGTCCTCCAACAACTAGAAAATACAATAAAAATAGAAGATCATTGGAAACAGGTAAAAGATATATGGAAAGAGACATGCGAAGAAACAGTAGGGAAAAGAGAACGCCAGAATAAGACATGGATGACAGCAGAGACCCTGGACAAAATTAAAGAAAGAAAGAACAAGAAAGCAGACATAAATAAAAGCAAAACGAGAAGTAATAAAGCCAAGACACAGGAAGCTTACACAGAGGTGAACAAAGAAGTGAGAAGATGCATTAAAAAGGATAAGAGGAAATATATAGATGAACTAGCTAAAGAGATAGAAGAAGCAGCAAATAAAGGGAATATGAAAGCACTGTACAAAGAAATTAAGTGGAAAATACAAACAGATCAATGCCTTTATTAAAGACAAGAAAGGAAATCTGCTTAATAATATAAGGGAACAAATGGAGAGATGGAAATAGCACTTTGAAGAACTTTTTAATAGACCCGGCTCAAATAATCCTCCAGATATACTACCAGCAGAGGAAGAGTTACACGTTAACTGTGGAAAACCAAGCAAAGAAGAAATAATGAAATCCATCAAACTATTAAAAAATGATAAAGCCACAGGACCAGATGAAATTCCTTCGGAAGCCATCAAAGCAGATATTAACACCTCTACCAAGATGCTACAAAATCTATTGGATAAAATATGGGAGAGGGAAGAAATACCTAAAGACTGGAAAGAAGGTTATATGATCAAACTACCAAAGAAAGGAAGTTTACAGGAGTGCACAAATTATAGAGGAATTATGCTACTATCAGTGCCAGGAAAAATATTAAGCAGAATCATTCGGGAGAGACTAAAAGAGGCCATAGAGAAACATTTGAGAGATGAACTAGCAGGTTTTAGGAAGAACATATCATGTGCTGATCAAATAACTACTCTACATATAATAGTTAAACAAAGTTTAGAACTAAAATCCCCACTTTATAATGGATTCATAGATTACGAAAAGGCATTTTATAGTTTAGACAGAAGAATGCTTTGGAATGCTTTGCTGAGTCATTACGGAATCCCCATAAAGTTTATTAACCTGATAAAAACAATGTATGAAGGAACGAAATGTAGTGTGGTGCATGAAGGACAGCTTACAGAAGCATTTGAAATAAGAACAGGAGGAAGGCAGGGATGCCTTCTGTCTCCATTTCTCTTTCTACTGGCCATAGATTGGATTATGAAAATAACTCAAAACAACAGAAATGGAATCCAGTGGTCACTGACCAAACAACTTGATGATTTAGACTTTGCTGATGACATAGCTCCCCTATCACACAACCATCAATAGATGCAGGATAAAATCAGCATACTTGACGAGAGATCACAACAGCTAGGACTGAAGATTAATAGAGATAAGACCAACATTATGAGAATTAATACAGTTGGCAATAACCAAATAAAACTAGGAGAAATACCTCTATTAGATGTACAATCTTATATATATCTGGGCAGTAATATAGATAAAGATGGAGGAACAGAAAATGGTACCAAAATAAGGATATCAAAAGCAAGAGGAGCTTTCATTGCATTGGGAAACTTATGAAAATCCAAAGAAATTAGGTCAAATACAAAAATAAAAATTTTCAACTCAAATGTTAAGGCAGTCCTATTATATGGCTGTGAAACACGGAGAACAACAAAACTAACAATCACGAAGATACAGACTTTCATTAATGGATGCTTACGCAGAATAAAAGGATGGAAATGGCAGGACAAAATCACTAACATAGAATTATGGAAATGTACCAGTCAAACACCAGTGGATAAAGAGATACAGCGAAGACGATGGCGCTGGATAGGACACACACTACGGAACCCAACTGAGAGTATTACATAACATGCCCTTTTTTGGAATCCCCAGGGGAAAAGACAAAGAGAAGACCAAGGAATTCTTGGAGAAGACATATAGAAGCAGAGATGAAGATGATGGGGAAGACATGAAATGATCTTAAAAGAATGGCAAAAGACGGGATGACTTGGCAAGTGTTTGTTGAAGACATCTCCACTGGGGCTAAAAAGGTAGTAGAAGAAGATGAAGAATCCAACTATTGAGGGGAAATTCGTATTTAAACCCCAGTCACATTTTCTTCTGGTCTGCTTTTAACTTTCCACTTATTAGATTATTCATTTTCGCATATTATCTATCTCGAAATGTTATCCACCGATATGTATCCCATCTCTCTTTCTTTTCATCATTTGATCTCTTATCCTTCTGTTTATGTCTCCTTGATTTACATGTCCACGCTCATCCTAGATGTAGTAGAGTTTATCTGTATATTGTTGTTCGGTTGTGTTGTTCTCGTTTTCTGAGGAAGGCAGCATGTACCCCGAAACATCAGCATTTTGTTGTGTTCCTTGTTTGTTAAGCTGTCACCATGTAGGAGTGTACGTTACATCCCACTACTTGCTCCTGCTACCGGCTTTACCGCAACTCTGCAATTATTTGTCTGCTACCTACAAATTATACAGTTAGGTTAATTACTTCACGTAATCAAACTAAGGTAAGCACGTTGTTACGAGGTTTGTGAGAAATGTGAAGGCTAGTGCTACAGGCTTGTCTCTTGCGAAGATTCCTAACAAAAAGATGCAACATGATTCCAATATTTTGCTCTAAAGATGGATTTTTAAAGTAAAAATGGACTTTTTTTTATTGCTAAAGATGAAAATGGATAAACAATGTGAACAGACAAAGTAGAACTAAAAGTAGAAGTAGGCAGAGGAAATGGAATTAGGTTAAACAGATAAAGGAAATGAAATTAGGTTGAACAGGTAGAGGAAATGGAATTAGGTTGAACAGGTAGAGGAAATGGAATTAGGTTGAACAGGTAGAAGAAATGGAATTAGGTTAAAAAGGTAGATGAAATGGAATTAGGTTAAAAAGGTAGATGAAATGGAATTAGGTTAAAAAGGTAGATGAAATGGAATTAAGTTGAACAGGTAGAAGAAATGGAATTAGGTTAAAAAGGTAGATGAAATGGAATTGAAAGGTCGAGAGAACGGATGAAAAAAAAAAACACAAGAAAACAGGATGGAATATTATAAGGAGTATAATTGTGTAGAGAAAACTATAAAACTGTAAATCAGAAAGAGATTGTGAAAGAACAAAAACAGTGAGACATTGGAAACTGTGTGTAGGGAAAAACATGGAGAAATTGGAAAATTATTAAGAGAGAAAGAGGAGAAAAATCTATATTAGAGGGAGAAATAAAAGAATATAAGAACAAAGAGAGCGAAGGAATATCTACAATAGAGTAGAAGAAAAAAACAGCAGAGTATGGAGAAGAAGCGGGAGAAAACAGGAAACTGTGAAGAAAACAAGAACTTGTAAAGAAAACAGGAAACAGTGAAGAAAACAAGGACTTGTAAAGAAAACGGGAAAAAGCGAAGAAAACAAAAACTTGTAAAGAAAACGGGAAAAAGCGAAGAAAACAAAAACTTGTAAAGAAAACAGGAAACAGTGAAGAAAACAGGAAACAGTGTAGAAAACAAGGACTTGTAAAGAAAACAGGAGGAAACAGTGAAGAAAACAGGAAACAGTGAAGAAAACAGGAACTTGTAAAGAAAACAGGAAACTGAAGAAAACAGGAAACAGTGAAGAAAACAAGGACTTGTAAAGAAAACAGGAAACAGTGAAGAAAACAGGGAACCCTGGAGTAGAGAAAGCAAATTGGTTGTGTATACAAAACCAAACGGTGTGCAGAAATGGATGCAACAATTTTAATTACAGAATTTATGAATTATCAATACCGCAATCTAGGAAATATATTTACCGGTGATATCATACCTTTTGTTTCGACAATCTTTGTAATAGCACCTTTTGTAAAAAAACCCCCTTCTTCTCTCCAACCTACAAATTTACACATGTACAGGCCACTGTCGTTCACGTTAAAATCAGGGAAAATAACTTCGAAATAGGCTCCCGAGTCCGGCTGTAGATAAAATGAGTTATCGTTAATATTAAGGACAATATATTATCATTGACCCACTCTAATAGGCTTCTCAGAACCTCCCATACGACACTTGGGTGATCAATACTTTCAGAAAGTTATGTACGTTGCTAGTCTATGTAGCTAGCTGACTATACAACTTGTAATAAACTTTTCAGTCACCCTATCATCTTATTCGAACGGGATATTCTTCTTAGTCTTCTTTCCTTCCTCACTTGCCTTTCAGCTTCGAGGGGAGATACAATTTGCGGTATTTTGCTCTTCTGTTCGCCTCTGCTGCTGTTATGTTTCCTAGTGTTTCTAATATTGCATCCATCCATCTTTTTCGTGGTCGACCCTTGGGTCTGATGTTCTCACAACGTTTGCTGAAGGCTCGTTGTGTTGTGTTTTGATCTTTCTGTCTTGTCACGTGGCCAAACAATTTTATCTGTTGTTTCTTTATATATTCTATGGCGGGGGATATTCCTAGATTTTTTCTCAGTTCTTCATTTCTGATATTATCTCTCAGACTGTTTCCTGTCATTCGTCTAACACATTTAATCTCTGTAGAGGTTATTTTCTTATTGTTCTTGCATCTAGGGTCCAGGTCTGGCATTGGTAGCACAACGTTGGGATGATGATTGTATTGTAGAGTCCAGGTCTGGCATTGGTAGCACAACGTTGGGATGAAGATTGTATTGTAGAGTCTAGGACTGGCATTGGTAGCACAACGTTGGGGTGAAGATTGTATTGTAGAGTCCAGGTCTGGCATTGGTAGCACAACGTTGGGATGAAGATTGTAAGGTATAGTCCAGGTCTGACATTGGTAGCACAACGTTGGGGTGAAGATTGTATTGTAGAGTCCAGGTCTGGCATTGGTAGCACAACGTGGGGATGATGATTGTATTGAGAGTCCAGGACTGGCATTGGTAGCACAACGTTGGGATGATGATTGTAAGGTATAGTCCAGGTCTGACATTGGTAGCACAACGTTGGGATGATGATTGTATTGTAGAGTCCAGGACTAGCATTGGTAGCACAACGTGGGGATGATGATTGTATTGAGAGTCCAGGACTGGCATTGGTAGCACAACGTTGGGATGATGATTGTATTGTAGAGTCCAGGTCTGGCATTGGTAGCACAACGTTGGGATGATGATTGTAAGGTATAGTCCAGGTCTGGCATTGGTAGCACAACGTTGGGATGATGATTGTAAGGTATAGTCCAGGTCTGACATTGGTAGCACAACGTTGGGATGATGATTGTATTGTAGAGTCCAGGACTAGCATTGGTAGCACAACGTGGGGATGATGATTGTATTGTAGAGTCCAGGACTGGCATTGGTATCACAACGTTGGGATGATGATTGTATTGTAGAGTCCAGGACTGGCATTGGTATCACAACTTTGGGATGAAGATTGTATTGTAGAGTCCAGATCTGGCATTGGTAGCACAACGTGGGGATGATGATTGTATTGTAGAGTCCAGGTCTGGCATTGGTAGCACAACGTTGGGATGAAGATTGTATTGTAGAGTCTAGGACTGGCATTGGTAGCACAACGTTGGGGTGAAGATTGTATTGTAGAGTCCAGGTCTGGCATTGGTAGCACAACGTTGGGATGAAGATTGTATTGTAGAGTCCAGGTCTGGCATTGGTAGCACAACGTTGGGATGATGATTGTGAGGTATAGTCCAGGTCTGGCATTGGTAGCACAACGTTGGGATGAAGATTGTATTGTAGAGTCCAGGTCTGACATTGGTAGCACAACGTTGGGATGATGATTGTATTGTAGAGTCCAGGACTAGCATTGGTAGCACAACGTGGGGATGATGATTGTATTGTAGAGTCCAGGACTGGCATTGGTAGCACAACGTTGGGATGATGATTGTATTGTAGAGTCCAGGACTGGCATTGGTATCACAACTTTGGGATGAAGATTGTATTGTAGAGTCCAGATCTGGCATTGGTAGCACAACGTGGGGATGATGATTGTATTGTAGAGTCCAGGTCTAGCATTGGTAGCACAACGCTGGGATGAAGATTGTAATTGTACGGGATCAAGGCAAAGAAATGCAAACAAATTCATCAAAATGCGACATATATGTATTCAGGTGTGTAGATACGTATAGACATTGACCATGGTGCAGTTTACAGGCAAGACATTGTGATTGTTTGTTTCACGTACTAGTTTGATATTATTTTGTTTTGGATGCTTCATTTTTAGTTATCTATGTGAGGCTAGCTTTATTTAATTACATAGCTTTGTGTGTGTGTTGTTTGTTTGTTCCTGCTGAAGGCCTATTGTGCCGAAACGTCGTTTAAATTTGTGTCGTCCATCAATTACATAAAGCCTTAACCATAATTTTTTTCTATTTTTGTTTTCATTTCTCCTCTCCTCCATCTTACTCGTACACAGCTTGACTAAGACGCAAGCAAAGAAGAAAAGGAAAAATGTGAAAGCGATCGGCCACTTATCACAGAGTGTCTCAAGTGTGGACCACCAAAGTGACACATCCGTACCCCCGCATTTGTCAATGATGGGAGTACACAGTTCGCTCATCTTCAAAGACATGCATTTGTTTCTATTTCATACCTTCTCTTACAACAAATCTGAAACAAGTGCAACGCGTCAAATACTTGGGCACAATAATAGCATCGGATCGAAGATGCACCACAGAAATAAAAGCAGAACTCAGCCCAAAATAGCATTAAAGAAAATGAAAAACTTCTTATGCAACAAGTCTATGTCAATAGAAGTGAGAAAAATAGTTCATCGGTGTTATATATAACCAATTCTAACCTATGAAAGCGAATCATGGACAGTAAACAAAGAATGAAAAGACAATTAAATGCCATATAGATGGGATTTCAAAGAAGAATGTTGAAAGTTCCATAGACAGCTAAAAAGACGAACGAGGAAATTCTCAAAGGGGCCAATACAAAAAAGGAGCTCCTAAGAAACATCACAAAGAAACATTCATCATTTTTTCGGGCTCGTCATGAGAAAAGGAAAGTTGGATTACTTGGTTATAACTGGCAAAATACAGGGTAAGAGAGATCGAGGATGACAAAGAAAGAAAATACTAGTTAGCTTGGTGTCATCGCATGGAAAACAGTCAACAACAGAACTGATACGATGCACGATCGATTGAAGATTGTGGAAAGACATGATCGCCTACGCCAACCGGTATGGCACATGATGGTGATGATTAAAATCACAATGATTGCTAAAGATCATTTCTTTGTATTTTTTACTTCCTCATTCGCCTTTTAGAGTCGAGGACAAATATAATTTGCTCTTCTGTGACCCTCTGCTACTGTTGTTTTTCCTTGTGTTTCTAATATTTCAACAATCCATTTCGCAGTCGGCCCTTGAGTCTAGTGTTCTTGTCACGTTTAGTAAAGGCTGGTCATGTTGTATTTTATTCGTCTTGTCTTATCACGTGGTCAGACCATGTTATCTGTTGTTTCTTTATGTAGTCTACGGCGGGAAATATTCAAATACAACAGCAGACAATAACTTCTTTCGACAACATATAGAACAGCCTAGACTAAGATCATTATCATCATCGAATGCCGTCTCCGCAACGAAGGTTGGCTACCATGGATCGCCATTCTACTCTGTTTCTTGCTTTGATGGTGCAGGCTGTCATAGATTGACTTGTCCATCTTTTAATGTTACTCGTCCATGTTAGTCTTGGTCTGCTTCTGCCTCTTCTACCTCGTATTTTCCCTTCCAATATTACTTTTAGTAGGCTGTTGTGTCTTTTAACGTACCCCAAAAATTTCATTTGTCTTGTCTTAATTGTATTTAGTAGTTCTCTTTTCATTTTTAGTTGTTTTAAAACATTCATCATTTGTTTTCTTTTCTTTCCATCCAATTCTACCTATCTATCTATCTATCTATTGACCTTTCGAGCCGTAACCGGCCCATAGGGCGTAGACCAAGATACACCTTCTCCTTTATGAATTTTTTTTGGTTTTTTGTTCTAGCAGTTTTCTTTTAAAGATATTTGATCAAATCTCGCCATCTGTCTCTGTTCTGTGCAAGCAGTTCTATCTCATTGAGGGAGCCGATTCCTGCTGCTCTTGCCTCTCTCATCAATGTTCTTCTCAGTGTCTCCCTGGGTCTTCCTCTTTTTCTTTTACCTGTTGTTTCCCATATGAGGGCTTGCTTTGCTATTCGGATATTATCTCTTCTCATCACATGTCCAACATATGACCATCGTCTTTTCTTTATCACTGAAGATATTAGTGGTTTTCTACCTATTCTTCTATAAATCCACATTTCAAAGGCCTCAATTTTTGTTCTGTTTTTTGTCTAATGCCCATGTTTCTGCACCACACAGGAATAATGAGAAGATGTAACATTTTGTTATTCCTAGTTTCAGCCCTGCTGTTATTTGTTTTGTTTTTAGTATATTTTTCATGGCATTAAAATTACTTTATGCCATACCTATTCTTTTGTTTATTTCAATTGTACATTTTCCATCATTGAGACTAAGATAATTCTTTTAAATAAAATGCAGTTTTCTACAAGTCTCTCGTCTATAGACATATACAAATATAGCTCTTCAATCTTACATAGATACTGTCCTGTTTTACGGAAGTGAGTTATGGACAATTAATGAAGATAGAAGAAGACCAAAGATGACAACATCAATGTGGCTCTAAGAGAAAATGTTGTGAACACCACGAACAGCTACAAGAAGTCTCGGGGATTTCTCTTCAATAAAACCAGTACGCAAAAAAAGTTTTTTTAAGCAAATCTTGAAAAAAAAATTAATCAATATACCCCTCTTTGTTATCGCACACGAAAAGGAAAGACTGAAAGTACGTAATGTAGCACTGGACAAAAACATAACAGAAAAATAAACAACAGAAAGAGGGAGAGAGAAAGACAGCGGCAGACATACTAGAATGTTGAACAGTCTGGCATGGAGAGATATCAACTGACAAAGAACGTCATCAGGGAAACATTTGTAGAGACCTGATTACCTCTTGCATTAACGATGTAAAAACAAAACAATATCAATGGAGATAAGCACAGATATAAACAAAAATATACAAATTATTTAATACTAACTTGTGCCGCCAGAACAGCTGCAGAGAACATGTAAAATAAATATGGAATCCTGAAAAGACTGTTAGTCAAATGAAGGACACATTAGAACACACACACACACATATATATATAGAGTAGCCTCCGTCAGTCATAGTTGACTATGCATTTTTAATCGCCTCTAGAAATGCTATTTTTTTCTTTTCTTTTCTTTCGTCGTGTATTCTCATTCTCTATGAATCTGTCTGCTTCTTGTTTGAGGTGAACCTTTAAAGTATGGTTCCAGAGATTGCGGAGGGGAGAGACTTGATATATATATACTGTCTGCTTAGCATTTAATCAAATATCAATATCAGTTTATGACACACATTAGATATAAAACACGAAAATCAATTTCTGTTAACAAACCAATTTATCACAAATTAATTGTAATTCATAAAGTATAACAATCAATGTATCAAACCTGAAATGTAATATCCGCAAGTTGAACTCTGTCACTAAAGTTACTATAAATGGAAAGCTTGGGAGATACGTTTATATCAAATATTCTGGCGATATCCTGAATAAAAGGTGATAACACTTTCCTGAAATATGTCAAATGGTGTTGTTAAATCAAACAAACTGACGGATGGTATTGTTTAATTTAAACACACTGACGGATGTTATTGTTTAATTCAAACACACTGACGGATGTTATTGTTTAATTCAAACACACTGACGTTTGTTATTGTTTAATTCAAACACATTGACGAATGTTATTGTTTAATTCAAACACACTGACATTTGTTATTGTTTAATTCAAACACACTGACGGATGTTATTGTTTAATTCAAACACACCGACGGATGTTATTGTTTAATTCAAACACACTGACGGATGTTATTGTTTAATTCAAACACACTAAGGAATGTTAATGTTTAATTCAAACACACTTAGGAATGTTATTGTTTAATTCAAACACACTAAGGAATGTTAATGTTTAATTCAAACACACTTAGGAATGTTATTGTTTAATTCAAACACACTTAGGAATGTTATTGTTTAATTCAAACACACTGACGGATGTTATTGTTTAATTCAAACACACTGACGGATGTTATTGTTTAATTCAAACACACTAAGGAATGTTAATGTTTAATTGAAACACACTTAGGAATGTTAATGTTTAATTCAAACACACTGACGGATGTTATTGTTTAATTCAAACACATTAACGAATGTTATTGTTTAATTCAAACACACTGACGGATGTTAATGTTTAAATCAAACACATTAACGAATGTTATTGTTTAATTCAAACACAGTGACGGATGTTATTGTTTAATTCAAACACACTGACGGATGTTATTGTTTAATTCAAACACACTGACGGATGTTATTGTTTAATTCAAACACACTTAGGAATGTTATTGTTTAATTCAAACACAGTGACGGATGTTATTGTTTAATTCAAACACACTGACGGATGTTATTGTTTAATTCAAACACACTGACGGATGTTATTGTTTAATTCAAACACACTGACGGATGTTATTGTTTAATTCAAACAAACTAAGGAATGTTAATGTTTAATTCAAACACACTTAGGAATGTTATTGTTTAATTCAAACACACTGACGGATGTTATTGTTTAATTCAAACACATTAACGAATGTTATTGTTTAATTCAAACACACTTAGGAATGTTAATGTTTAATTCAAACACACTTAGGAATGTTATTGTTTAATTCAAACACACTTAGGAATGTTATTGTTTAATTCAAACACACTCAGGAATGTTAATGTTTAATTCAAACACACTTAGGAATGTTATTGTTTAATTCAAACACACTGACGGATGTTATTGTTTAATTCAAACACATTAACGAATGTTATTGTTTAATTCAAACACACTTAGGAATGTTAATGTTTAATTCAAACACACTTAGGAATGTTATTGTTTAATTCAAACACACTTAGGAATGTTATTGTTTAATTCAAACACACTCAGGAATGTTAATGTTTAATTCAAACACACTTAGGAATGTTATTGTTTAATTCAAACACACTTAGGAATGTTAATGTTTAATTCAAACACACTTAGGAATGTTATTGTTTAATTCAAACACACTCAGGAATGTTAATGTTTAATTCAAACACACTCAGGAATGTTATTGTTTAATTCAAACACACTTAGGAATGTTAATGTTTAATTCAAACACACTCAGGAATGTTATTGTTTAATTCAAACACACTTAGGAATGTTATTGTTTAATTCAAACACACTTAGGAATGTTATTGTTTAATTCAAACACACTTAGGAATGTTAATGTTTAATTCAAACACACTCAGGAATGTTATTGTTTAATTCAAACACACTTAGGAATGTTATTGTTTAATTCAAACACACTTAGGAATGTTATTGTTTAATTCAAACACACTTAGGAATGTTAATGTTTAATTCAAACGCACTCAGGAATGTTAATGTTTAATTTAAACACACTCAGGAATGTTAATGTTTAATTCAAACACACTCAGGAATGTTAATGTTTAATTCAAACACACTGACGAATGTTATTGTTTAATTCAAACACACTGACGAATGTTTTTATTTAATAAGTAACCAACTCTAATGTCTTACAACGAGCAAAAGCCTCAAGGATCATGGCAGGACAAAGTAACCAACTCTAATGTCTTACAATGAACCAAACTCCCATCCATCATGGCAGGACAAAGTAACCAACTCTAATGTCTTACAATGAACCAAACTCCCATCCATCATGGCAGGACAAAGTAACCAACTCTAATGTCTTACAATGAACCAAACTCCCATCCATCATGGCAGGACAAAGTAACCAACTCTAATGTCTTACAATGAACCAAACTCCCATCCATCATGGCAGGACAAAGTAACCAACTCTAATGTCTTACAACGAGCAAAGCCTCAAGGATCATGGCAGGACAACGTAACCAACTCTAATGTCTTACAATGAGCCAAACTCCCATCCATCATGGCAGGACAAAGTAACCAACTCTAATGTCTTACAATGAGCCAAACTCCCATCCATCATGGCAGGACAAAGTAACCAACTCTAATGTCTTACAACGAGCAAAAGCCTCAAGGATCATGGCAGGACAACGTAACAACTCTAATGTCTTACAATGAGCCAAACTCCCATCCATCATGGCAGGACAAAGTAACCAACTCTAATGTCTTACAATGAGCCAAACTCCCATCCATCATGGCAGGACAAAGTAACCAACTCTAATGTCTTACAACGAGCAAAAGCCTCAAGGATCATGGCAGGACAACGTAACCAACTCTAATGTCTTACAATGAGCCAAACTCCCATCCATCATGGCAGGACAAAGTAACCAACTCTAATGTCTTACAATGAGCCAAACTCCCATCCATCATGGCAGGACAAAGTAACCAACTCTAATGTCTTACAACGAGCAAAAGCCTCAGGATCATGGCAGGACAACGTAACCAACTCTAATGTCTTACAATGAGCCAAACTCCCATCCATCATGGCAACACTTAGGAGTCGTAGACTAAGGTGGCTGGGTCATGTAAGAAGAAAGGCAAACATTTGTATTCCCAAATAAATATTGTATGGCGAACTTAAGGATGGAAAGAGACCAAAGGGCAGACCAGTCCTGAGATATAAGGATGTCCATGTGGACAGGCGACCCCGACTGCTGAACACATACTTCAAGACTGTACTGAATATAATAGACTGAGGAAAATCCGTTGGCCATAGATACAACACTACAGACAAAACTATATGGGCCACTGCAAGAATTACAAAAATAGTAAGTAAAATTTATACAAGAAACGACATTGCAGATACAGACAATATTTCAGGCGAACGATAGATAGATAGATAGACAGACAGACAGGCAGGCAGGCAGGCAGGCAGGCAGGCAGGCAGGCAGGCAGGCAGGCGGGCGGGCGGGGGGCGGGCGGGCGGCGGGCGGGCGGGCAGGCAGGCAGGCAGGCAGGAGGCAGGCAGGCAGGCAGGCAGGCAGGCAGGCAGGCAGACAGACAGACAGACAGACAGACAGACAGACAGACAGACAGATAGACAGATAGATAGATAGATAGATAGATAGATAGATAGATAGATAGATAGATAGATAGATAGATAGATAGATAGATAGATAGATAGATAGATAGATAGATAGATAGATAGATAGATAGATAGATAGATAGATAGATAGATAGATAGATAGATAGATAGATAGATAGATAGATATAAGGGTGTTTGCAAAGCTTCCTTGAGGGAATTCTCAAACAGTGACAGAAACTAGGAAAGTCTAGCACGAGATCGTTAGACTTGGAGAACAAACATTAAATAAAACAACACAGCAACATTCGAGCCAGCGTTGATTTCACATCCAGAAGATAAAATGAGCAGGAGAAAGGAGAAGAGGCCAGGCGACCTGACCACGAATACATCTTGGTCATTCTGTGGTTGAATCTATCTATCCAAAATTGACAGATTCAATTCTCACGAGAGAAGCTGTTCAGCAAAAACAAGATCCGAATAAGATAATACTATTTTACCCAAATACTGACTCACCATGATTGCCTGTTATATAAACCGTGTGTGAAGGTGACAAAGGCCATGCTACTACTAAGCCTTCTAGTACAGACAACATTGTCATCTATATTAAAAGTTGTCCAGTTACATGCAAAGTGCAGTATTACTTATTTTTGACCGTACGAGGACATAGCATTTAGACGTGAGAGGACCAGTGCTCTGCCTCTCTCTCATTGCTTTCAAAATCTAAATGAGCCGGGTAGCCATTAACAGCTGGGTCGGTTGGAGTGCACCAGACAAGGGTAGAACCCACGTAAACTGTCTCCTGGTCAACACGCTACCACTACGCCACTGACGTGCATTTATTACTCTTGGTGTGTTCTGTTTTAGACTTTCTCATGGTCCAGCCTTTAGACAGTCAACACGCTACCACTACGCCACTGACGCGCATTTATTACTCTTGGTGTGTTCTGTTTTAGACTTTCTCATGGTCCAGTCTTTAGACAGTCAACACGCTACCACTACGCCACTGACGTGCATTTATTACTCTTGGTGTGTTCTGTTTTAGACTTTCTCATCGTCCAGTCTTTAGACAGTCAACACGCTACCACTACGCCACTGACGTGCATTTATTACTCTTGGTGTGTTCTGTTTTAGACTTTCTCATCGTCCAGTCTTTAGACAGTCAACACGTTACCACTACGCCACTGACGTGCATTTATTACTCTTGGTGTGTTCTGTTTTAGACTTTCTCATCGTCCAGTCTTTAGACAGTCAACACGCTATCACTACGCCACTGACGTGCATTTATTACTCTTGGTGTGTTCTATTTTAGACTTTCTCATCGTCCAGTCTTTAGACAGTCAACACGTTACCACTACGCCACTGACGTGCATTTATTACTTTTGGTGTGTTCTGTTTTAGACTTTCTCATGGTCCAGTCTTTAGACAGTCAACACGTTACCACTACGCCACTGACGTGCATTTATTACTCTTGGTGTGTTCTGTTTTAGACTTTCTCATCGTCCAGTCTTTAGACAGTCAACACGTTACCACTACGCCACTGACGTGCATTTATTACTTTTGGTGTGTTCTGTTTTAGACTTTCTCATTGTCCAGTCTTTAGACAGTCAACACGTTACCACTACGCCACTGACGTGCATTTATTACTTTTGGTGTGTTCTGTTTTAGACTTTCTCATCGTCCAGTCTTTAGACAGTCAAAATGAGAATGGCCTGCTAGAAGACAACTCTGGTACACATCCTGTTAGAGTTCTGTTTAATTTAATCGGTTATTGTTTAATGAAAACAAATGTAAGACGCGATTATTTCTTGAAATTCATATGAATTATTTTTGTATTGCTCATGACAGGAAATGAGTAACGTCAAACATACTGCAGTAAAAGCAAGAAGGGTTAGGGGTAGAAATAATCTGAGGAAAATCTTAGGAACAATTCCAGTAAACGATTATAATGATCATCAAATCCAGACAAATAAGCCAAACCTTCTCTCTGTAAGGCTTGTCGCGTGAATTGGAGCTGGAGATGGCATTGTTAGAACACAAGGATGTAATCTGGACGAATAGAAGGTATTGTCACACAAAACAGAAATATCACAGTCAGTCTCTGATATTTTATTCTTTCAAAGTCTGTTTTATTACATTATAATGTATAGCTTTCTTTTGATGAGAAGAGGTGTAAGACGCCTTGCGCAATATGAAAGCAGGCAAAGCTCCTGGTCCAGATAATATAACTAAAGAAGAGATTGAAGCCATGGGTATTTTGGAATAGAAATAATAACAAAAATATTGGATTATATCTACAACAGCGGATATATACCAGACGACATGCTCAAATCAATATTCATAGCCCTACCAAAGAAATCGGGTGCGATTGAATGCGATGATCATCGCAAAATAACCCTTATGAGTCACATGACTAAGATATTACTAAGAATCATCATGGAAGAGTGTGAAACAAAATCAGTCCAGAAATTAGCGATGAACAGTGTGGTTTTGATGGAGGTAAAGGAACGAGCAATGCCATTTATAGCATAAGATCTTTAGTAGAAGGAGCCATAGAGGAGAAAAACAGATCTATACCTATGTTTCATAGATTACACCAAGGCATTTGACAAAGTAAAGCACCAAGAAATAATCAACATTTTAGAAGGCATAAATGTAGGCAGCAAAGATCTAAGAATAATAAAGAACATGTACTGGCAAGAAACAGCGGCCATAAGAACTGGAAAAAATATTGGGAATGTTTCAACAAATGAAACAGGGGGTTAGACAAGGTTGTGTGCTGTCACCAGATTTGTTTAATATTTATAGTGAGATTATTTTACGATCCATAAGGGGCATGCCTGGAATAACAATTGGAGGTCATAATATAAATAAGCTAAGATATGCTGATGATACAGTATTAATCGCTATGAGTGAAAATGAGTTACAAGAAATGTTGGACATTATAGGGAAAGAAAACAAAAATAAAGGACTCAGTCTTAATAGCAGAAAGACAGAAGTAATTCTAACAACAAAGAAAAAGACATCACCTCAGTGCAAAATAAAGACAAGTGGAACAATATTAAAACAGGTAAATGAATTTAAATATTTGGGAACTTTGTTAACCTCAGACGGAAGATGTACAAAAGAGGTGAGATGCAGAATGGCTCAGGCAAAAGCAGCTTTCCAGAAAATGAGGAAGATACTATGCAATCCATTTTTGACAATAGAAGCAAGAAAAGAGTTCTTAAATGTTATGTCGACCCAGTCTTAACATATGGTTGTGAATCATGGACAATAGGACAACAGACAAGAAAATCACTAGAGTCTGCAGAAATGTGGTTTCACAGAAAAATGTTGAGAATACCATGGACAGCTAAGAAGAGTAATGAAAATGTTCTGAGAGAGGTCAAAGCAAAAAGAGAGCTAATTTCCAATATTAGGAAGAAACAATCAACATTTTTTGGCCATGTAATGAGAAGAGAACAACTAGAATATATTGTAACAACTGGAAAATTGAGGGTGGAAGAGATAGAGGGAAGCAAAGAGAGAAAATACCAGACAGCTTAAGAGAATGGCTTGGGAGAAGGTCAACAACAGAAATGATAAAGAACTGTCGAGATAGAAAGTTGTGGAGATACATGATCACCTAAGCCAGTAGGCTTGATGATGACATCTTTGTCATTTGGACGACATTTTGAGCCGATCAGAATATCAATGAAGGTGTCTGGAGTGTAGATAACATAACTTAACAAAACGTAACATAATATAACAACATAATATAACAACATAATATAACAACATAAATATAAAAACATAAAATAACAACATAATATAACAACATAATATAAAAATATAAAATAACAACATAAGATAACAACATAAAATAACAACATAATATAACAACATAATATAACAATTAATATAACAACATAAAATAACAACATAAAATAAAAACATAATATAACAACATAATACAACAACATAAAATAACAACATAATATAACAATATAAAATAACAACATAAAACAACAACATAATATAACAACATAAAATAAAAACATAATATAACAACATAAAATAACAACATAATATAACAACATAATATAAACAACATAATATTATAACATAATATACCAACATAATATAACAACATAATATAACAACATAAAATACGAACATACTACAACATCATAACATAACATAACAATATAACATAACCACATAACATAACAACACAACATAACAACATAATATAAGAACATAATATAACAACAGTATAATTTAACAGCATAATATAACAACATAATATAGCAACAAAATAGACAACATAACAACATAATATAACAACAAAATAGAACAACATAATATAACAACATAACATAACAACACAATATAACAACATAACATAACAACAAAATAGAACAACATAATATAACAACATAATATAACGACAAAATATAACAACAAAATAGAACAGCATGACATAACAATATATTATAACAACATAATATAACAACATAAACATAACAGCTGGCGGCAGAACAAGTAGACACAACAAGAGAAGAAAGGTTTTTTGAAAACATATTTTAAAAATAAATGAATGAAATGCAAAACGTAACCGTTAGACCATGTGATGATTTCACTGTGCATGCAGGTTATTTCCTAGCCTGATCATCTTTATTCTTTTATGATCTGTTTTATTACATTACAATGTGTAGCTTTCTTGTTATGAGACTTACCTTTTCATCATTACAAACGATTGATCGTTAAAGACAAACCCCTCAACAGAACATTTGATGCAGATTCGACTATCATCGTTTGGATCACGAGTTACCTTAATGTCCACTTCCACCGCTTCAACAGCAAACATAAAACAATAACAATAAATAATGGTTTTATTTAATCTGGTATTTAAATATATTTATACATATTGGATCACGAGTTACCCTAATGTCCACTTCCACCGCTTCAACAGCAAAAATAAAACAATAACAATAAATAATGGTTTTATTTAATCTGGTATTTAAATATATTTGTACATAAATGTCATAATGATGAAGTCGTGTGGCGGGCGGGGGGGGGGGGGGGGGGGGCGCAGTTCAGCTGCGTTCACTCTTGGTGCCGCTTGACCTTATGACTTTTGGCGTGTGCTGCGGCTACTGTGATAGGGATTGCAGCTGCCATTCTTTATTCGGATCCTTCACTGCGATGAGATTTTAAATCAAATGATTCCACTGGCACGGGCAGTTAAGGAATTATGGAGTTTAATTCGTTTGCAGTGATACTGGGGCCTTCTACTAAACTATAACTGTTATATTTATACATGTGGTTACAATAAGAACATATCTGAAGCTACAACATTTATTTAAAGATTTTTTCCTGTGAACCTGAATAATTGAAAATAACAAAACATGAAAAGTCAAGACTGTCATCACTTCACACAACTCGCTGGTAGAAAATTGTGAAAATATTTTTGTCAAAAACAAAATCGGTAAACTAGAACTGCTCAAGATGTGTAGCCAGTATGAGATTCATACTGTGACTACAAGGAGATGATGGAGCTACATAAGTCACTTGCTCAAGAGGTGTAGCCAGGATGAGATTCACACTGTGACAACAAGGAGATGATGGAGCCACATAAATCACGTGCTCAAGAGGTGTAGCCAGGAGGAGATTAACAATATGATTACAAGGAGATGGTGGAGTTACATAAATAACGTGCTCAAGAGGTGTAGCCAGGAGGAGATTAACAATATGACTACAAGGAGATGATGGAGTTGCATAAATCACGTGCTCAAGAGGTGTAGCCAGGAGGAGATAACAATATGACTACAAGGAGATGATAGGGCTACATAAGTCACGTGCTCAAGAGGTGTAGACAGTAGAGGATTAACAATGTAACTACAAGGAGATGCTAGAGTTACATAAATCACGTGCTCAAGAGGTGTAGCCAGGAGGAGATTAACAATATGACTACAAGGAGATGGTGGAGATACATAAGTCACGGGCTCAAGAGGTGTAGCCAGGAGGAGATTAACAATGTAACTACAAGGAGATGATAGGGCTACATAAGTCACGTGCTCAAGAGGTGTCGGCAGGATTCGATTCACACTGTGACTAGAAGGAGATGGTGGAGATACATAAGTCACGTGCTCAAGAGGTGTAGCCAGGAGGAGATTCACATTGTGACTACAAGGAGATGATGGAGCTACATATGTCACGTGCTCAATATAAAATCCAGAGACAATCACAAGAACTGTAATGTAGTGAACTCTGTGATAAAAGAGAAACGAGAGTTAGACTATGATAACTTGTTGAGGATATTCCTCCAGTTGTTGTTTTGAGGACTGATAGCTGACGTCATCTGCAAGAAGATGGATTACGTGTTCAGCTTTCCGTTATTTGTTACTTTCCTGTGAACCAAATCAACGGTACAATTTATCTTTGAATAAACTCTTGGGTTACTTCCATACATGGCCATGGAAACAGCTTCATGGCAAGTATCGCAGGGCCAGATCTTTCTTTCCAACAACAAAAGTTCCCAGCCAGCCTGTCGACCGGAAGCTCTGTGTGATGTTTTCTCTTGTGAGATAGTAGCACTGTTACAATATCTAGCAGTACGTGGGTCATTACTACCAGTCAGAGGAAATGAGTTTGGCAGGTTATAAAGTTATGATCTGGATAAGATATGTCTTTATGAACGTCTTATTTTTAGTTAGTTTGGGGCACTGAGGTTTGTTTGAGAGGGAGATTACTGTGTGTGGTTTATCCTTCATTTATTGTTAGTTTGGTTTGTTTGAGGGGGAGATTACTGTGTGTGGTTTATCCTTCATTTATTGTTAGTTTGGTTTGTTTGAGAGGGAGATTACTGTGTGTGATTTATCCTTCATTTATTGTTAGTTTGGTTTGTTTGAGAGGGAGATTACTGTGTGTGGTTTATCCTTCATTTATTGTTAGTTTGGTTTGTTTGAGAGGGAGATTACTGTGTGTGATTTATCCTTCATTAATTGTTAGTTTGGTTTGTTTGAGAGGGTGAATACTGTGTCTGGTTTATCCTTCATTAATTGTTAGTTTGGTTTGTTTGAGGGGGAGATTACTGTGTGTGGTTTATCCTTCTTTTTTTGTTAATTTGGTTTGTTTGAGACAGTGATTACTGTGTGTGGTTTATCCTTCTTTTATTGTTAATTTGGTTTGTTTGAGACAGTGATTACTGTGTTTGTGTTTTCCTGTTTTTATTGTTAGTTTGGTTGTTTGAGACAGTGATTACTGTGTGTGGTTTATCCTTCATTTAGTGTTAGTTTGTTTGTTTGAGACAGAGATTACTGTGTGTGGTTTATCCTTCATTAATGTTAGTTTGGTTTATTTGAGGGGCGAATACTGTGTGTATTTTATCCTTCATTTGTTGTTAGTTTGGTTTGAGAGCGTGAATACTGTGTGTATTTATCCTTCATTTGTTGTTAGTTTGGTTTGAGAGCGTGAATATGTGTGTATTTTATCCTTCATTTGTTGTTAGTTTGGTTTGATAGGGCAATACTGTGTGTATTTTATCCTTCATTTATTGTTGGTTTGGTTGTTTGAGAGGGAGAATAATGTGTGTGGTGTATCCTTTATTTATTTGAACACGTCTGTCAGGAACCGACCTTCCAATGAGGTCAAGGTTAAATACATAATACTGGAAAAGCTGGTTCTTGTTTTATGTTTTTCATTTAAAATGTAGATACGTGGGTCCTATTCGTTCTCTTCTCTAATTTCAAATTATTTGAGTCACGCCTTGTGACTTCAGAAAAATCATGTTAGAGTTAGCTGACATTTCTTGCTTCTAACTGTAATCATCGTTCTATGTTCCTCGTATCTCATAAAGGTTAAGGAAATTCACTTTTTTTTAAAGTTACCCCTAGTCCAGAGAGTGGCTTTGTTCTGTGTCACTCTAATCTGTGTCTTAATCCCTGCCTTATACATTGTATATGTAAACATTATAGTTGGTCCATGTTCTATGTCACTCTAATCTGTGTCTTAATCCCTGTCTTATACATTGTATATGTAAACATTATAGTTGGTCCATGTTCTATGTCACTCTAATCTGTGTCTTAATCCCTGCCATATATAATGTATATGTAAACAGTATAGTTGGTCCATGTTCTATGTCACTCTAATCTGTGTCTTAATCCCTGCCTTATACATTGTATATGTAAACATTATAGTTGGTCCATGTTCTATGTCACTCAATCTGTGTCTTAATCCCTGTCTTATACATTGTATATGTAAACATTATAGTTGGTCCATGTTCTATGTCACTCTAATCTGTGTCTTAATCCCTGCCATATATAATGTATATGTAAACAGTATAGTTGGTCCATGTTCTATGTCACTGTTTTCTAATCTGTGTCTTAATCCCTGTCTTATATAATGTATATGTAAACAGTATAGTTGGTCCATGTTCTATGTCACTGTTTTCTAATCTGTGTCTTAATCCTTGCCTTATACATTGTATATGTAAACAGTATAGTTGGTCCATGTTCTATGTCACTGTTTTCTAATCTGTGTCTTAATCCCTGTCTTATACATTGTATATGTAAACAGTATAGTTGGTCCATGTTCTATGTCACTGTTTTCTAATCTGTGTCTTAATCCCTGCCATATATAATATATATGTAAACATTATAGTTGGTCCATGTTCTATGTCACTGTTTTCTAATTTGTGTCTTAATCCCTGTCTTATACATTGTATATGTAAACATTATAGTTGGTCCATGTTCTATGTCACTGTTTTCTAATCTGTGTCTTAATCCCTGTCTTATACATTGTATATGTAAACATTATAGTTGGTCCATGTTCTACGTCACTGTTTTATAATCTGTGTCTTAATCCCTGCCTTATACATTGTACCTGTAAACAGTATAGTTGGTCAATGTTCTGTGTCACGGTTTTCTAATCTGTGTCTTAATCCCTGTCTTATACATTATATCTGTAAACACTATAAAAATAGTCCACTTGTAATGTCTTTCCTTCTCAAATTCCTGCTAATTGATCCTGATTTTATATATTTTATCTTTATTTCCAGCACAGTTAGTCCTCGTTTTATGATTTTCATGCCGGTCACAGTACAATTATTTCTCGTTATAGACGTGCATCTATAATTCCAGAACAGGTATATTTGTGCTATTAATTGAAACATAAAAACATCACTTACCAAAAGTCAGTTCGAAGAACAGAAACAGGAATAGTATCCCAAACATTTTGGGCTTGTCAGGTCGATACATTCAACTCAATTTTGTTAACGAATAGACTTTCTGAAAAGAAGAGATGGATGTTACAATGTAAAGAGAAAAGCTTGAACTTTAAATAAAATAACAAAAGTTGATAGAAGCTTTAACTGGTGACAAAAACAATGCACTTTTACATCGTCAATATTTGGTAACTAAACACTTTTTAGAGGTAACTCTTTCCCACATCTCGTTACCCTCCAAATTATCTCCCTTTCTTCCCATAAACACGATCTTTTTGTTTCCAGATAACTCAAGATTAGATAGTCTGTCAGCTCTTTACCTTCTACACCCGTGTGTCAGGCCGGACACGAGAATAAAGCATGCACTCGCTAGAATACAGTGGAGGAGTGGAGGATAGAAAAGTAAATAATTAGCAATATCATTTTCATTATTTTTGTTATCAGTTGAGTTAAACGTGTGTTATTATTAGAAATGTCATATTTATGTAAACAAAAACAATTCAAATTATCATAAAATTAAGTAATTTTATATTGCTCTATGAAGAAGGAGAAATGAGGAAGATACTATGCAATCCATTTTTGACAATCAAAACAAGAAACAGAGTTCTTAAATGTTATGTAGAGTCAGTCTTAACATATGGATGTGAATCATGGACAATAGGACAACAAACAAGAAAATCACTGGAGGCTGTTGAAATGTGGTTTTTACAGAAGAATGTTGAGAATACCATGGACAGATACGAAGAGTAATGAAAATGTTCTGAGAGAGGTCAAAGCAAAAAGAGAGCTAATTCCAAAATTAGGAAGAAACAATCATCATTTTTTGGCCATGTAATGAGAAGGGAACGAACAACTAGAATATATGTAACAACTGGGGAAAATTGAGGGACGAAGAGATAGAGGGAAGCAAGAGAAAAGATACCAGACAGCTTAAGAGAATGGCTTGGCAGAAGGTCAACAACAGAAATGATAAATAGCTGCTAGAATCAAAATTGTGGAAAGACATGATCACCCACGCCTGCAGGCCCGGTACATGATGAAGATGATATTGCCCTATTTTTTTTTTAAAGTGAAGTAAGTCTTACAATAAAAAAGTAAAAACATCTATTTGATTTGTACATGGCACATCATAATGTCTTCTCAATGCATCTTCGGGAATCATCATCATGTGCCGTGTCAGACTGCATATTTCACATTAGCTTTGACTTCGTTATTTAAAATTCACTTCTGTTATTGTGTCTCTTTATCAAAATTATCTTCAGTCTTTCTTATGTTTATTTCACATACTCTTTGTTGGGAGCCTCGTTAGTCTAGTGGGAAAACAATTCCACCTGACCACCGACGTCCAGACAACCCGTGTTCGATTCCCGTTAGAAGCAGTGTGAGTTGTACTAGTGGTTAGAAAAAAAATACCCTCGCGGTTGACCCAGCCACTGGCAGAATTTTTTTTTTTTCCTTCTCCAGCTTCCACCTCTGGCGAAGTCAGAATTCCTAGAGACTAGGAACGAAATTTTGCGAGTTAATCCATTTTTCCCTGGCAGCCGTGTGCACAGGGTTCCCTCGCCGTACAGGCAGACAACTCCGTCTTCAGAGGTATGCATATTTTTTCGTCGATGAGTAATTGACGTTTCAAGCCTGGTCTCCCTGCTAAAACCAGGCGTGGTTACCACAGAGAGAAATTATAAATAAAAATCCCAACTGATTCAGCCGGGATTTGAACTCAAAACCTTTCTGTCTCAAGGCCGGCGTCTTGCCTCGAGACCAACAATCCCCACTGGCAGAAATGGGTGCCAGGTATTACTCTGGGAAGGTGAGGAATGCCGCCTCGCATTGTGAGTTTCGATGCTTGAAGCGACACTATTCAAAAGTCTACCAACACTTCTGGATGGGCGGCCAAGCACATATGGGTGGAAACTCGCGTGTTAAGACGGTGATTCAAGTCTGGTTTTTTTTTTTTTTTACCCCAGTCACGCCAAGTGGCGTATAGGAAAATATGGTGTTAGTGACCCTATATTTTACAGACCTTCAGCACATGATTTTTGGGTAATGTGGTCAGTATTACGCCCGTGCTGCTTTACTTTCCCAGAAAAAAATCCGGTATCCATTTAAGGCTGGGTGAACCCAGAAGCCGTCGGTTGGGATCGAACCCTACCCCTTGTCCGTGGTAGGCCAGTTCACTAGCCACTGAGCTATCGCGGCTCCATTCAAGTCTCGTACTTTAGCTTTACTCTTCGTTGTACTGTGAGAACTATTGTAAGAAAGTCCATTAATTGCATATCTAATCCCGGTCCACTCATCTATTGTAAGTTTACAAATCAGTTATTATTGTCGGCCGTCTCTGGTGGCAGAGTCAGTTTAATCCCAGCATAGATCAATTTCTGAGAGCAGCAACACTTTCATTCACTTATTTCACAATAAGATTCTGTTCGACTCTTCAAAAATGTCACGTTAAATTAAATACAAGTCTAACTCTGTTACAATCGGTATTTCTTCAATCTTGTTGAGATTAGACTAGTCATGGCCGAGCCACGACCGAGTGCTAAATAAGCAGATCTAAGGGAACCAGTAGCAGATAAGACAAATTCTTCTATTTGAGATTAGACTAGTCATGACCGAGCCACGACCGAGTGCTAAATAAGCAGATCTAAGGGAACCAGTAGCAGATAAGACAAATTCTTCTATTTGAGATTAGACTAGTCATGACCGAGCCACGACCGAGTGCTAAATAAGCAGATCTAAGGGAACCAGTAGCAGATAAGACAAATTCTTCTATTTGAGATTAGACTAGTCATGACCGAGCCACGACCGAGTGCTAAATAAGCAGATCTAAGGGAACCAGTAGCAGATAAGACAAATTCTTCTATTTGAGATTAGACTAGTCATGACCGAGCCACGACCGAGTGCTAAATAAGCAGATCTAAGGGAACCAGTAGCAGATAAGACAAATTCTTCTATTTGAGATTAGACTAGTCATGACCGAGCCACGACCGAGTGCTAAATAAGCAGATCTAAGGGAACCAGTAGCAGATAAGACAAATTCTTCTATTGAGACTAAAACAACCCAGCCACCTATACACTTCTCTGTAATTAGCTTCGTCAAATGTTCACAAAACTTCGTCAAAACTTACTCTAAACAAGAAATTGTTGCTGGTTATACCAAAGTCTATAATTATCTCTCTTTCGTTTAATCATTTAATCTCTTATCCCTTTGTTTATTTTACTTGATTCACCTCATTGATCATCCTAGATGTAGTAGAGTTTATCTTTATTTCGTTGCTTGTTTGTGTAGCTCTAGTTTTCTTGAATCATAGTGGAATAAGTTTCCATCTTATTTATATCTGGACTAGTCTACTACTCATTTATATCTGGACTAGTCTACTGTTCATTTATATCTGGACTAGTCTACTACTCATTTATATCTGGATTAGTCTACTACTCATTTATATCTGGATTAGTCTACTACTCATTTATATCTGGATTAGTCTACTACTCATTTATGTCTGGACTAGTCTACTATTCATTTATATCTTGACTAGTCTACTACTAATTTATATCTTGAATTCTCACTACTCATTTATATCTGGACTTCTCACTTACTCATTTATATCTTGACTAGACTACTTCTACTTATTTATATCTGGACTAGTCTACGTCTACTTATTTATATCAGACATATTTCGCATATATCACAGAACAACGTTTAACAATGTCTTGTCGTGATCAACAATCACAAACTATGAAAATCATTATTATTCAAGTTTATTAATCATTATCTTGGCGCATGATGAATGAGGTAGTACTTACAATTATAAATCAATGTTCTTTATTTTAGGTAAAGTTAGAGGCTACCGCCGTTAACTATTCATTCATCTCTGTATCTATTGTCTTTGGCATTTCAAATTCTATCTTACATTCAAAACTGGCTTATTTACACTTCGAATATATTTAATCTACTGTTCTATGGAGCACACATTTCTTAATCTCACGTGAAAACCTTCACGACTAAATTATGTTGGTGCTGACTGACTTATGTCTAACTTCTCTATATTGGACTTGTTATATATATTTCTAATTCTACTTGTTTTTTTTTTTTTTTTTTTTTTTTTTTACTTCTAAACTAACTGCTCCTAACTCTTGACCTGTGGAATTACACCACTTCAGCCGTCAGGCAGTTTTTGGACGAAGTCTAATTAAGCTTATCTAAGTTACATTTATGTGGCTGCTCTCCTAACTTCTCAATTTCTGCTCTTCCATTCTAATTTAACTTGTGGAAGTCCACCATTTCTACCATCATGCAGTTTTTTGACGAAGTCGAATTAAGCTTATCTAAGTTACATTTCTGTGACTATTCTCCTAACTTCTCAACTTCTGCTCTTCCATTCTAACTTAAACTTGTGGAAGTTAACCACTTCTGCGTCAGGCAGTGTTCGGGCGAAAGCGAATTAATCTCGCCTAGTTTATATTTCTGATTCCGATTCTACTTCTCAACTAACGTATCTAATTCCTTGTGTGCATTGGGTCTAGTACTTCTTTGTCTTATTTGTATAAGCTCCTAACTCAGTTTCTGCGCAGCCAATAAAAATCCGCGAGGTTAAACTTTATATGAACTTTGTGTCGAAATTGACAAAACAAGACTTCTTTTTTGACATCTTCTTAACCTCTACATGGTTAAAAACAAAGCTACATGAACTCTTAAGTGTAACATCTCTCTCATAAACTTGACCTACCCCAAGTTTGTTTGTCAACTTAATTTCTGGACAGGTGATGGGTCAAAATCATGTACCTCCACCCCACTTTTTCCTAATCATCATCACGTACCGGGCCTGCTGGCGTAGGTGATCGTATCTCTCCACAACTTTCGATCACGACAGATATTTATCATTTCTGTTGTTGACCTTCTGACAAGCCATTCTCTTAAGCTGTCTGGTATTTTTTCTCTTTGCTTCGCTCTATCTCTTCGTCCCTCAATTTTTCCAGGTCTTACAATATATTTTAGCTGTTCTCTTCTCATTACATGGCCAAAAATGATGATCGTTTCTTCCTCATATTGGAAATTAGCTCTCTTTTTGCTTTGGCCTCTTTCAGAACGTTTTCATTACTCTTCTTAACTGTTCAAGGTATTCTAAACATTCTTCTGTAAAACCACATTTTTACAGACTTCAGTGATTTTCTTGTCTGTTGTTCTGTTGTCCATGATTCACATCCATATGTTATAACTGGCTCTACATAACATTTAAGAAATCTCTCTCTTGTTTCTTTTTCATATTACTACTGGGAAGTTTTCATTCTCTCAAATTTCTTCAAAGTAGCGATTGTTATTCATGTGTTACTGTTATAGCTATGTGTAACTTGATATACTACTTTGTGAATTATTCTCTCCTAATCTATATACTATTACATTCTGAGGAAGATCGCATGTAGGCCAAAACATCAGTATTTTGTTGTGTTACTTAATTGTAATACTGTCTTCAAACCTTGTTGAAGTGTACGTCACACCCACTACTTGCCACTGCAGCCAGCTTTACCGCAGCTCTGTAATTATTTGTATGTTCCCCTCTATAACAATTAGAGTGAGATCCTGGCTGGTACAACGGGATATGTGACCTGAGCTGAGACTTGTCTGTGTAACAGGGAACAGGTCGAGGTAGTAATGGAGACCAAGGGCAATGATGTTGGTTATACACACAAGTAGAGTCCCGCTTGATTAAACTTAACATCGACGGGGACAAAACTGTCAGCTGTTAAACGTTACAAGACATAATACCAAACATAGGGCTCTAATTTAAATGAAAAGTAAAGAGAACAATCTATGAAGCAATGACGACGGAATGACATGAGATTCATGGTAGCGACCCGTCTCATTGGCTGATATTCTGATCATAAAAAACCGAACCCGCAGGGAGAACCCCAAATAAATATTTTATTCACTTCAGTAAAAGTATTAATTGTTATTTAATTATAACAATGTTTAAATTTCTGGTTAATATGGCGGATAGGTTGCATGAACTGGTGAGGCTCTGTCTGAAAAGTGTTCCTTGTTGCAGTTTCCCCATATTCCATGTCCGGCTTGCTACCGGAGCTACTGAGTTTCGTGCTCTGTAGACACCGTGAGCTGTATTATTCATCGGGATGGTTTTTTCAAAATTCCGATTGCATACAATGAGCAATGATACCGTATGATGAAGGACAGTTCAGCTAAATTCACGTTCGGTGTGGCTTCGCCTTATGTCTTTTGACATATGCTGTGACTGCTATGACTACAACTGTCTTTATTTGTTTTAATCCTTCGATGAGATGAGATGTTAATTCGGATGATTCCACCGGCACGGGCTGTTGAGTAATTATAGATTTTATTTCATTTGCAGTGATGCCGGGGCCATCGACTAACTACACCTACAGCGTCTAAATATAATATTTACGTTCATATATAATATACGTTATTACGTTAGTATATAAAATAGTCTCCTAATACGCGTGAATTTGGCATACCACCGTGAAAGAAGAGATTGGAGCCTCATCACGTAACAGTCCAAAGAAAGCCAAGGAGAGAAATGTAATTTCAATGCCATGAAAAATATACTAACATCAAAACAAATAACACCAGGGCTGAAACTAAGAATAGTGAAATGTTAAATCTTCTCAATATTACTGTATGGTGCAGAAACATGGACATTAGACCAGAAAACAGAACAGAAAATGGAGGCCTTTGAAATGTGGATTTATAGAAGAATAGATAGAATTGGATAGAAGGAAAAGAAAACAAACGAGGAAGTTTTAAAACAACTAAAAGTGAAAAAAAGAACTACTAAACACAATTATAGCAAGACAAATGAAATTTTTGGGTCATGTTAAAAGACACAACAGTCTAATAAAAGTAATATTGGAAAGGAAAATACAAGGTAAAAGAGGCAGAGGCAGGCCAAGACTAACATGAACGAGTAACATCAAAAGATGGACAAGTCAGCCTATGGCAATCTGCACCATCAAAGCAAGAGACAGAGTAGAATGGCGCGCCATGGTTGTCAACCTTCGATGCGGAGAGGGCACTCAATGATGATGAATACTTGTACAACAATATTTTACCTCGCTTGTCACTTGTCACTTGTTGGTGCTCAGCTTAGTCCCAGATCGCTGAATTATGCCCGTATATATCTTTTATAGATTCAGAAAGTCGCCGCTTTTTTCTTCTACAGAGTTACTAATTTGGGAGTAGAAATGAAAATTGTGAGAATGAATTATTGTTAATGTGGTAAACGAGGAACCTGTATAATGATATGGTTTTATAGAGCAGCGTGTATGTGATGGTAATGATAACAGATATGAGGGGAGATTACTTGCTCGATTAGTCTCAGCTCACGTGATGGTGGTGGTCATTGTGTTGTAGGATTAGGGGATGCTTACATAATGTCACAGCCAGGTGTGGTTTGAGATTAATTGTGTAGTAGTTGGGTGTGTTGGTTTGTTGTATGAGATGTTGTGTGGTGTATGCGTGTGGAGTCGAGGTAGTTTGACCTGTGTGTGGGGAATGGTTATAGCTCAGGAGGTTAGTACTCTGGACTACTAATGACAGGATGTTTGGTTCGATCCGATCGACGACTTCCAAGTACATCCAGCCTTAAATGGGAACTTCATATTTCTGTGAAAAACAGACGGCATTGACGTAGTGCTGATCACATTACTACCCCATCCTCCTCACTTCAACTGTGTCGAAGGTAGATCTATAAAAATGTTGACACCAACATTGTTTCCCTTACACAGCTGGTGGCATGACAGGGCTCTGTCGCTCTACTTTTCTGTCTTGTTTGTGAAAGACAACCTGAGAAAGACACACACACAGATACTAAAAAAATAGAGAGAGGGAGAGACAGACAGAGAAATGTTATAGATAATAGAGAGAGAGGGAGAGACTGACAGAAAGATGCTAATAGATAATAAGAGAGAGAGAGAGACAGAGAGATTTTAATAGATAATAGAGAGAGGGAGAGACAGACAGAGAGATGCTAATAGATAATAGAGAGAGGGAGAGACAGACAGAGAGATTTTATAGATAATAGAGTTAGGGAGAGACAGACAGAGAGATGTTATAGAGAATAGAGTTAGGGAGAGACAGACAGAGACATTTTAATAGATAATAGAGAGAGGGAGAGACAGACAGAGAGATGTTATAGATAATAGAGAGAGGGAAAGACAGACAGAGAGATGTTATAGATAATAGAGTTAGGGAGAGACAGACAGAGAGATGCTAATAGGTAATAGATAGAGGGAGAGACAGACAGAGAGATGTTATAGATAATAAGAGAGAGAAAGAGACAGACAGAGAGATGTTAATAGGTAATAGAGAGAGGGAGAGACAGACAGAGAGATGTTATAGATAATAAAGAGAGAGAAAGAGACAGACAGAGAGATGCTAATAGATAATAGAGAGAGGGAGAGACAGACAGAGAGATGCTATAGATAATAGAGAGAGGGAGAGACAGACAGAGAGATGTTATAGATAATAGAGAGAGGGAGAGACAGACAGAGAGATGTTATAGATAATAAAGAGAGAGAAAGAGACAGAGAGATGATAATAGATCATAGAGAGAGGGAGAGACAGACAGAGAGATGTTATAGATAATAGAGAGAGGGAGAGACAGACAGAGAGATGATAATAGATAATAGAGAGAGGGAGAGACAGTCAGAGAGATGTTATAGATAATAGAGAGAGGGAGAGACAGACAGAGAGATGTTATAGATAATAGAGAGAGGGAGAGACAGACAGAGAGATGTTATAGATAATAGAGAGAGGGAGAGACAGTCAGAGAGATGTTATAGATAATAAAGACAGAGAAAGAGACAGAGAGATGATAATAGATAATAGAGAGAGGGAGAGACAGACAGAGAGATGTTATAGATAATAGAGAGAGGGAGAGACAGACAGAGAGATGTTATAGATAATAGAGAGAGGGAGAGACAGACAGAGAGATGTTATAGATAATAGAGAGAGGGAGAGACAGACAGAGAGATGTTATAGATAATAGAGAGAGGGAGAGACAGACAGAGAGATGTTATAGATAATAGAGAGAGGGAGAGACAGACAGATATGCTAATAGAAAATAGAGAGAGGGAGAGACAGACAGAGAGATGCTAATAGATAATAGAGAGAGGGAGAGACAGACAGAGAGATGATAATAGAGAGAGGGAGAGACAGACAGAGAGATGATAATAGAGAGAGGGAGAGACAGACAGAGAGATGCTAATAGATAATAGAGAGAGGGAGATACAGACAGAGAGATGCTAATAGATAATAGAGAGATGGAGAGACAGACAGAGATATGTTAATAAATAATAGAGAGATGGAGAGACAGCCAGAGAGATGCTAATAGATTATAGAGAGAGGGAAAAACAGAGTGAGAGAGATGTAGTTTAAAGTGATTGAATTATAAAGTTGAGAGAAACTGAGTGATTCAAATATGAGATTGACTCAAAGAAGAGAAAGATATAGAGATAGACAGGCAGAGATAATGAATGAGATACAATGAGAGATAAAAGCACAGACAGAGTGAAATAAGATAGAGAGAGGCAAGAAGATATGGCGTTAGATTGAGAGAAAGAGACAACGGCACACACAGACGCTATTTAAAAAGAAAACGCAGACAAAAAAGCATCGATACAGACAGAGATATGGGAGAGGAGGGGAATGGAGAGAAACAGAGAAATAGAATGAGGGAGATTAGAAAGAGAAATGCAGAAAGGGAGAGATCAAGAAAATATCAGACATCATCATCATCAAGTACCGGGCCTGCTGGCGTAGGGGATCATGTCTGTCCACAACCTTCGATCTCGACAGTTATTTATCATTTCTGTTGTTGACCTTCTGCCAAGCCATTATCTTAAGCTGTCTGTTATTTTTTCTCTTTGCTTTCCTCTATCTCTTCGTCCCTCAATTTTCCCAGTTACTGCAATATATTCCAGTTATTCTCTTCTCATTACATGGCCAAAAAAATGATAATTAATTGTTCCTATTATTGGAAATTAGCTCTCTTTTTGCTTTGACCTCTCTCAGAACGTTTTCATTACTCTTCTTAGCTGTCCATGGTATTCTCAACATTCTTCTGTAAAACCACATTTCTACAGACTCCAGTGATTTTCTTGTCTGTTGTCCTATTGTCCATGATTCGCATCCATATGTTAAGACTGGCTCCACATAACATTTAAGAACTTTTCAAATGGATTGCATATTATCTTCCTCATTTTTTGGAAAGCTGCTTTTGCTTGAGCCATTCTGCATCTCACCTCTTTTGTACATCTTCCGTCTGAGGTTAACAAAGTTCCCAAATATTTAAATTCATTTACCTGTTTTAATATTGTTCCACTTGTCTTTATTCTGCACTGAGGTGATGTCTTTTTCTTTGTTGTTACTATTACTTCTGTCTTTTTGCTATTAAGGCTGAGTCCTTTATCTTTGCTTTCTTTCACTATAATGTCCAACATTTCTTGTAACTCATTTTCACTCTTAGCGATTAGGACTGTTATAAAGAAAAGGAGATACGGGGAGAAATAACTGAGAAAAACCGACATAGTATAATACATATAAAGACATAGAAAGATGGAGATAATAAGTGTGGAGACAGTGAACATTCTCCCTGACTTTTAGCTGCCACCTCATAGACGTTTATGAACAACCTGTCTGTCTGTCCTGTCTGCCTGTTCTGTCTGTCCTGTCTGTCTGTCCTGTCTGTCTGTCCTGTCTGTCCTGTCTGTCTGTCCTGTCTGTCTGTCCTGTCTGCCTGTCCTGTCTGTCCTATCCTGTCTGTCTGTCTGTCTGTCCTATCCTGTCTGTCTGTCTGTCCTGTCTGTCTGTCCTGTCTGTCCTGTCTGTCTGTCCTGTCTGTCTGTCCTGTCTGTCCTGTCTGTCCTGTCTGTCTGTCCTGTCTGTCCTGTTTGTCTGTCATGTCTGTCTGTTCTGTCTGTCTGTTCTGTCTGTCCTGTCTGTCTGTCCTGTCTGTCTGTCCTGTCTGTCCTGTTTGTCCTGTCTGTCTGTCCTGTCTGTCTGTCCTGTCTGTCCTGAACTGTCCTGTCTGTCCTGTCCTGTCTGTCTGTCCTGTCTGTCTGTCCTGTCTGTCCTGTTATGTCCTGTCCTGTCTGTCTATCATGTCTGTCTGTCCTGTCTCGTCTGTCTCGTCTGTCCCGTCTGTCCTGTCTGTCCTGTCTGTCCTGTCTGTCCTGTTTGTCTGTCATATCTGTCTGTTCTGTCTGTCTGTTCTGTCTGTCCTGTCTGTCTGTCTTGTCTGTCTGTCCTGTCTCGTCTATCCCGTCTGTCCTGTCTCGTCTATCCCGTCTGTCCTGTCTCGTCTGTCCCGTCTGTCCTGTCTCGTCTGTCCCGTCTGTCCTGTCTGTCCTGTCTGTCCTGTCTGTCCTGTTTGTCTGTCATGTCTGTCTGTCCTGTTTGTCCTGTCTGTCTGTCCTGTCTGTCTGTCTGTCCTGTCTGTCCTGAACTGTCCTGTCTGTCTGTCCTGTCTGTCCTGTCCTGTCTGTCTGTCCTGTCTGTCTGTCCTGTCTGTCCTGTTATGTCCTGTCCTGTCTGTCTATCATGTCTGTCTGTCCTGTCTCGTCTGTCCCGTCTGTCCTGTCTCGTCTATCCGTCTGTCCTGTCTCGTCTATCCCGTCTGTCTGTCTCGTCTGTCCCGTCTGTCCTGTCTCGTCTGTCCCGTCTGTCCCGTCTGTCTCGTCTGTCCCGTCTCGTCTGTCCCGTCTGTCTCGTCTGTCCGTCTCGTCTGTCCCGTCTGTCCTGTCTCGTCTGTCCCGTCTGTCCCGTCTGTCCCGTCTGTCTCGTCTGTCCTGTCTCGTCTGTCCCGTCTGTCCCGTCTCGTCTGTCCCGTTTGTCCCGTCTGTCCCGTCCCGTTTGTCCCGTCTGTCCCGTCCCGTTTGTCCCGTCTGTCCCGTCTGTCTCGTCCCGTCCCGCCCCGTTTCGACCCGCCCCGCCCCGTCCCGTCCCGCCCCGTCCCGTCCCGTCCCGCCCGTCCAGTCCCGCCCGTCCCGTCCCGCCCGTCCCGTCCGGCCCGTCCCGTCCCGTTCCGTCCGTCCGTCCGTCCGTCCGTCCGTCCGTCTGTCTGTCTGTAAGTCTGTCTGTAAGTCTGTCTGTCTATCTATCTATCTATCTATCTATCTATCTATCTATCTATCTATCTATCTATCTATCTATCTATCTATCTATCTATCTATCTGTCTATCTGTCTATCTGTCCATCCGTCCATCCGTCCATCCGTCCATCCGTCCACCCGTCCACCCACCCACCCCCCACCCACCCACCCACCCACCCACCCACCCATCCATCCATCCATCCATCCATCCATCCATCTATCTATCTATCTATCTATCTATCTATCTATCTATCTATCTATCTATCTATCTATCTATCTATCTATCTATCTATCTATCTATCTATCTATCTATCTATCTATCTATCTATCTATCTGTCTGTCTGTCTGTCTGTCTGTCTGTCTGTCTGTCTGTCTGTCTTTCTATCTATCTATCTATCTATCTATCTGTCTATCTGTCTATCTGTCTGTCTGTCTGACTGCCTGCCTATCTGTGTCTGTCTGTCTGTTTGTCCATCGTGAGTGACTAAACGGATAAAACACTAGCTGTCGTTAACCAAATAATATAGTGGTTGCTGGCTCAAATAATCATCATGTGCCATACCGGTTGGCATAGGCGATCATGTCCTTACACAATCATCTATACAAGGTGCACCGTATCAGTTCTGTAGTTGACGGTTTTCTATACCATGCTTGACACCAAGCTATCTAACATTTTCTCTCTTTCTCGTCCGCGATCTTTCTTTCCGTGTATGTTGCCAGATGTAACTAAGTATTTCAACTTTCCTCTTCTCATGATTTGCACGAAAAATATCGATTGATTCCTTCTGAGATTTCTTGGAAGTTCCCATTTTTGTGTTGCTCTTTTTGAGAATGTCGCCATTAGTCATTTTAGCTTTCTATGGAACATTCAACATTCTACTGAGAAATCCCATCTCTGTGACCTCTAATCGTCTTTTCAAGTGTTTGTCTGAGATCTTTTATGTTGTCTCACAAATAATGGTTGGGTTAAACAAAAAAAAAAGACTGAAATAACAATATCTGACCCTAGCACATCGTTACGACTGCGCTGAACTTGCGACCTATGACCATTAGATATATCAACCCAAAAAGATGAGATCAATGACAGTTTTTAGTTTTTATTCTGTATTTAATTTAATTAAAATCTGGAAAGATAAATAGAAATAAAAATATTGGGAAGCAAATCCGAACAATTGTGAGCAATAATCGATGCACCGGACAACAAAGTACAAAATACAGAGCAAAATAATCCGTTAAAAAACGAACGAAGAAAAAGATAAATTACTGTACAATGACTAGATCCCTGGTCTCCGTCAGCTCATCAGCAAATTTGGTTTTAAATTTTGTGACCCAGTGAATCCATCATTTGTCCGTGACTGCTTCCATAGAACTTGCTGTACAATTATTCTCATTATTCAGCTCATCATTCATCACACGCTGTTGAAGTTTCAGGCTCGTTGTTCCTTATAATTATTCTAATTGTGTTTTATTTTTAAGTCAAATTATACCATGTTCTCTATGTACTATTTGTCCTTTCGTTTTGGGCGGGTAGTTAGTCTGACATTGGTGTTTTCTCATTGCCTCTACCTGCAAACGATTTCTACGACAGATGGGGGACACATCAATCAAGGGACAAACACGAGTGACGAGAGTTACAATTTACACAAACTAGATTCTTAATAATTATCTAAATATAATTGGTGTGTATGTATGTGCATGTGTGAGTATGTGTGTGTTTGTGTGTGTATGTTCGTGTATGTGTGAATGTGTGTGTATGTGTGTGATGTACCAAACTTGTAAACGATATGCTATTTTGTCCATTTTCTTTCATCTTTCTCATATCCCTCAGTCAGTCCAGGTGTCAAAAAAAGCTCCAGCCACCTCATTCCACAAGCCAACAATAATTGTTTTCTCCTTCTGATGTTGAAAGAAAAACTTGCATGTCTCCCTTGGCCACTTTTACAACATCCCCGCTACCCAACCGACCCTGCTACATTCACAATTCTTCTCTAAAACTACATTTATGTGTTCCCCTAGTATCGACAAATATTGAGCCAGAAACAAACTACATTTATGTGTTCCCCTAGTATCGACAAACATTGAGCCAGAAACAACCTACATTTATGTGTTCCCCTAGTATCGACAAACATTGAGCCAGAAACAAACCACATTTATGTGTTCCCCTAGTATCGACAAACATTGAGCCAGAAACAAACTACATTTATGTGTTCCCCTAGTATCGACAAACATTGAGCCAGAAACAAACTACATTTATGTGTTCCCCTAGTATAGACAAACATTGAACCAGAAACAAACTACATTTATGTGTTCCCCTAGTATAGACAAACATTGAGTCAGAAACAAACTACATTTATGTGTTCCCTAGTATAGACAAACATTGAGTCAGAAACAAACTACATTTATGTGTTCCCCTAGTATCGACAAACATTGAGCCAGAAACAAACTACATTTATGTGTTCCCCTAGTATCGACAAACATTGAGCCAGAAACAAACTACATTTATGTGTTCCCCTAGTATCGACAAACATTGAGCCAGAAACAAACTACATTTATGTGTTCCCCTAGTATCGACAAACAGTGAGCCAGACACAAACTACATTTATGTGTTCCCCTAGTATCGACAAACATTGAGCCAGAAACAAACTATATTTATGTGTTCCCCTAGTATCGACAAACATTGAGCCAGAAACAAACTACATTTATGTGTTCCCCTAGTATCGACAAACATTGAGCCAGAAACAAACTACATTTATGTGTTCCCCTAGTATCGACAAACAGTGAGCCAGACACAAACTACATTTATGTGTTCCCCTAGTATCAACAAACATTGAGCCAGAAACAAACTACATTTATGTGTTCCCCTAGTATCGACAAACATTGAGCCAGAAACAAACTACATTTATGTGTTCCCCTAGTATCGACAAACATTGAGCCAGAAACAATCTCCATTTATGTGTTCCCCTAGTATCGACAAACATTGAGCCAGAAACAAACTACATTTATGTGTTCCCCTAGTATCGACAAACAGTGAGCCAGACACAAACTACATTAACGTGTTCCCCTAGTATCGACAAACATTGAGCCAGAAACAAACTACATTTATGTGTTCCACTAGTATCGACAAACATTGAGCCAGAAACAAACTACATTTATGTGTTCCCCTAGTATCGACAAACATTGAGCCAGAAACAAACTTCATTTATGTGTTCTCCTAGTATCGACAAACATTGAGCCAGAAACAAACTACATTTATGTGCTCCCCTAGTATCGACAAACATTGAGCCAGAAACAAACTTCATTTATGTGTTCCCCTAGTATCGACAAACATTGAGTCAGAAACAAACTACATTTATGTGTTCCCCTAGTATCGACAAACATTGAGCCAGAAACAAACCACATTTATGTGTTCCCCTATTATCGACAAACATTGAGCAAGAAACAAACTACATTTATGTGTTCCCCTAGTATCAACAAACATTGAGCCAGAAACAAACTTCATTTATGTGTTCCTCTAGTATCGCAAACATTGAGCCAGAAACAAACTACATTTATGTGTTCTCCTAGTATCGACAAACATTGAGTAAGAAACAAACTACATTTATGTGTTCCCCTAGTATCGACAAACATTGAGTCAGAAACAAACTACATTTATGTGTTCCCCTAGTATCGACAAATATTGAGCCAGAAACAAACTACATTTATGTGTTCCCCTAGTATAGACAAACATTGAGTCAGAAACAAACTACATTTATGTGTTCTCCTAGTATCGACAAACATTGAGCCAGAAACAAACTACATTTATGTGTTCTCCTAGTATCGACAAACATTGAGCCAGAAACAAACTACATTTATGTGTTCTCCTAGTATCGACAAACATTGAGTAAGAAACAAACTACATTTATGTGTTCCCCTAGTATCGACAAACATTGAGTCAGAAACAAACTACATTTATGTGTTCTCCTAGTATCGACAAACATTGAGTCAGAAACAAACTACATTTATATGTTCTCCTAGTATCGACAAACATTGAGTCAGAAACAAACTACATTTATGTGTTCTCCTAGTATCGACAAACATTGAGCCAGAAACAAACTACATTTATGTGTTCTCCTAGTATCGACAAACATTGAGCCAGAAACAAACTACATTTATGTGTTCCCCTAGTATAGATAAACATTGAGTCAGAAACAAACTACATTTATGTGTTCTCCTAGTATCGACAAACATTGAGCCAGAAACAAACTACATTTATGTGTTCTCCTAGTATCGACAAACATTGAGGTAGAAACAAACTACATTAATGTGTTCCCCTAGTATCGACAAACATTGAGCCAGAAACAAACTACATTAATGTGTTCCCCTAGTATCGACAAACATTGAGCCAGAAACAAACTACATTTATGTGTTCCCGTAGTATCGACAAACATTGAGGTAGAAACAAACTACATTTATGTGTTCCCCTAGTATCGACAAATATTGAGCCAGAAACAAATTACATTATGTGTTCCCCTAGTATCGACAAACATTGAGCCAGAAACAAACTACATTTATGTGTTCCCCTAGTATCGACAAACATTGAGCCAGAAACAAACTACATTTATGAGTTCCCCTAGTATCGACAAACATTGAATCAGAAACAAACTACATTTATGTGTTCTCCTAGTATCGACAAACATTGAGCCAGAAACAAACTACATTTATGTGTTCCCCTAGTATCGACAAACATTGAGCCAGAAACAAACTACATGTATGTGTTCCCCTAGTATCGACAAACATTGAGCCAGAAAGAAACTACATTTATGTGTTCCCCTAGTATCGACAAACATTGAGCCAGAAATAAACTACATTTATGTATTCCCCTAGTATCGACAAACATTGAGCCAGAAACAAATTACATGTATGTGTTCTCCTAGTATCGACAAACATTGAGCCAGAAACAAACTACATTTATGTGTTCGCCTAGTATCGACAAACATTGAGCCAGAAACAAACTACATTTATGTGTTCTCCTAGTATCGACAAACATTGAGCCAGAAACGAACTACATTCATGTGTTCTCCTAGTATCGACAAACATTGAGCCAGAAACAAACTACATTTATGTGTGTTATTTTTCCTGTGTGTTACCGGGGCCTCATTATGAGGAAAGTAAAGAATAGTGATACTGTGACCTTCCAGGCATGTTGTAAGAGGCGACTAAGGAGTTTGATCAATGTCTTGACAAGCTGTCATTGTAAAAAGTATTGTTATGGAAACAGAGTCATAGATTTTAGAAGCAGTGATCTCTACAATATGTGCCATTTTGGCACACAAGGTTTCTGTTTTTGAGATTGTGGTTCTGCCCTATTGTCTTCGGCTCGAAAGGACAATATATATATATATATATATATATATATATATATATATATATATATATATATATATAAACAAATATATACAATGGCCAGTGATGCCTTACAGGTCGATAATTTTGGCCCTAATTAAAAAAACAAAAGGTTGGGCCATGCTGCTCTGAGAAAATACCAAATGTAATAGCAGGGAGAGAGAGTCTGTGTGTGTGTGCAAGAAAAACAAAACTGAGAGATCGCAAAAACTGTGAGCAGAGACAAAAGGCATGGAGATATTTAAAAATACAGTAGTGAATATAGAGGGAAAAAAACAAAATTAAGGAAAATATATCGGGGCAAAGAAAGCGGAGGAATATCTACATTAGAGGAGAAGAAAATCAGCAGAGAGTTGAGGAGAAAACATGAAACTTTGGTATAGAGAAAGAGCTTAAGTAAATAAAACCAAGCAGTATGCAGAAATGGATATATCAATTGTGATTACAGAGTACATTAATGATAAATATTATCTAACGATCTCTTTAGCCGTTATCGGCCCATAGAGCATAGACACAGATACTCTTCCTCTGTTTCGAAATTCTCTTTCTATTAGTCTCAATACTTGCAAAGATCGTTTATCAGATCCCGCTATTTGTCTCTGTTATGTGCAATCATCTCGATCTCATCGAGGGAGCCGATTCCTGCTGCTTTTGCTTATCTGATTAATGTTCTTCTCAGTGTTTCTCTAGGTCGGCCTCTTTTCCTCCTACCAGTTGTTTCCTACTTGAGGGTTTCTTTGCTATTCGGTTATTATCCCTTCTCATCACATGTCCAACATATGACCATCGTCTTTTCTTGATTATTGAAGATATTAGTGGTTGATTGGCGATTTCTCTAATTTCCTCGTTTGTTTTGAATTCACTCCATGATATGCCAAGTATTTTCCTTAGACATTTATTTTCAAATGCGTTCAACTTTGTTTCTATGTCTATTGTTGTTTTCCAGCTGTCGCATGCATACGTAAGTGTAGATAGTATGTTTGATCTGAATAGTCTAAGTTTTGTGTTTGTGCTGATGAATTTTGATTTCCACAACTTTTCAAGGCTTCTGAAAGACATTACTGCTTTATCTATTCTGATTCTAATTTCTTTGCTTGTATCCTTTTCTCGATCAATGTGTCTTCCAAGATAGGTATAGTGATCGATCTCTTTCATTGGCTTATTTTTCATGTATATTTTGTCATCTGTTGGAATTACAATTTTTAATGACTTTAGTCTTTTCATGATTGACCTCAAGCCCAATTTTGCTGGCTATTGATGATAGTTCATTTGTGTTTTCCTGCATCGTTTTTATCTTACTGCTGATGAGGAGTATGTCATCGGCAAAGTCGAGGTTCTCCAACTGGTCTCCATATATACATTCGATGCCTTTGTTACCAGTTCGGCATTTCTTCATTAAGACGTCCATAGGAACCACAAATAACAACGGCGATAACATACATACTTGTTTAACCCCAGTTTCTATTGGGGAAACATTCACTCAGTCCTTCCTCTGTACAAACAGCAAGTGTGTAGCCATCATACAAATGATCAATACTGCAGTCACGTAAATATCTTTACCGTTGGACCAACAGATAAAATGGTTCGGTCACATAACAAGACAAAAAGAACTAACAATGACTCAAAGAGCCATAGACAAACGCTACAAAACGCCAGATTAAGAGGAAGACCGAGAAAGAGATGGATAAGGGAATACTAGTCACTATGGGGAAAACACCAGAAGATGCCAACAGTAGAGCAAAAAATCACAGATTGCATCTCCCTTCGACGTTAACAGCAATGGAGGAAGGATAGAAGAAGAAGAAGCTGATGTCTTACCTTTTCTGTTAACAACGTTTTATTACAGCCCTACTGGTAAGGTCGATGCTACTTTTATTACGACCAACAACTTCACACATGTACAAGCCATGGTCGTCAACGTTGAAATCAGAGAAGGTAACCATAAAACTGACTCTTGAGCTCGACTGTAAAATAGAGAGAGAGTTATCGTTAATATTGTGGTGAAACTATATTATCACTGACACATTCAAGTTGCAGAATGGCATCTCATTTGAATTTATTTAACTCAACAAACTACCTATAATTGTTATTGGACATGGAGATTTACTGTAGATTATCGTTTGATATGTTTTTCTTGTACATATTATGTATTATGAAGATTACGAATTCTCAAAAATGAACACTTTTTTCCCCAATGTCAGTGACGTCACTCCCTACGTTCACCATTGAGTCTAGAGATTTACTTCAGTATTGTCTTGTTCCATCATCATCATGTGCCATACCGGTTGGGGTAGGCGATCATGTCCTTCCACAATCTTCTATCCACCGTGACTTCGTATCAGTTCTATTGTTGACTGTTTCCCATGTCATGACACCGAGCTATCTAGTATCTTCTCTCTTTGTTGTCGACATGAAACAATTACTCAATCATTGAGTACCGTCTCCGCATAGAAGATTGTCTACCATGGAGTGTCATTTTGCTCTGTCTCTTGCTATGATGGTGCAGGTTGTCATAGATTGACTTGTTCATCTTTTGATGTTACTCGTCCATGTTAGTCTTGGTCTGCCTCTACCTCTTTTACCTTGCATTTCCCTTCCATGATTACTTTTAGTATGCTGTTGTGTCTGTTAACATGTATAAGTCTCATTTGTTTTGTTTGAATTGTGTTTAGTAGTTCTCATTTCATTTTAGATCTTTTTAAGACTGGATCGTTTTGTTACGTTTTGTTTTTCTGTTCAATTCTTCCTCTTCTTCTATCCTATTATAAAAGATTGTATAAACAAAAAGTTCATCACGTGCGATTGGATGCTTCGTATGTAAATGTTGAGGTCCAGATTTGTCATTTAGGTCATTTCGAGTTACAAATTTGACCCCAAAATCTTAGGCAACACGTCAAAGAAAGGTCGGGGGAGGGTGAAGGACGCAATAGATTCAAGAATTGATGTCATGAAGCTGAACAATCCTTGTGGAAAACCATGAGAGTTCTTGAATTTGGTAGTCTCTAGAAAGTCTGGTTAGTCTGGTCAGACTTCTCTGGGAGACAATTCTAACTCATTATCAATACCAGTATCATCATCATCATCAAGTACCTTGCCTGGTGACGTAGGTTATCATGTCTCTCTACAACTTTCAATCTCAACAGTTATTTATCATTTCCGTTGTTGACCTGCCGAGCCATTCTCTTAAGCTGTCTGGTATCTTTTCTCTTTGCTTCCCTCTATCTCTTCGTCCCTCGATTTTTCCAGTTCTTACAATATATTCCATGTATTCCCTTTTCATTACGTGGCCAATAAATGATGATTGTTTATCCCTAATATTGAAAATTGACTGTCTTTTTGCTTTGGTCTCTTTCAGAGGTGAGGTCAGGTCGAGTAATTTCACCTGTACTGTATGCAGTAGAGAGGACAACCTGCGGCTGCACTGCTGCCTTGCAGGTATGCTCGGGAGAGTAAAAGACTAAGGGAATGTACGCTGAAGTAAAACAACCTCACTACTTTGTGGGTGAGACAATTTAGTCAAAGGCTAGCGGAACCAACCGTAAACAAACTGACATAAGGCAACAGAAATCAACCGTTGTAAATTATTTATACAATCATTTCTTTGTAAGTCACAATTATGACGCAGAAATACACGCAATAAAGTTGGAAATAGAAAAACTGTTGAACAGTAAACTAAAATGACCACGTCAAAGACACAGCGGGCTGGTAAGAACGATAATGGAAGGTGTGGTTACTGCGCGGCGTATCATGGGCAGACCAAGAAGAGAACGAGTTCATGGCTAGGCTTCACGGATATCTGGCTAGAGACAATGGATTTTTTTTTTCAGGTGAGCTGTGGTTAAAGCAACGTTCTGCAAAGACCAAACGACATGGTTTGTGTGATGGTGATTATGATGGGGAAACCTCGAAACATAAACATATACCGTGTCAGTATTACTTGATCAAATCCGAAAATCAATTTATGATCATCATCAAGTACCGAGCCTGCTGGAGTAGGTGATGATGTCTCTCCACAACTTTCGATCTCGACAGTTATTTATCATTTCTGTTGTTGACCATCTGCCAAGCCATTCTCTTAAGCTGTCTGGTATTTTTTTTCCTGTGCTTTCCTCTATCTCTTCGTGCCTCAATTTTCCCAGTTGTTACAATATATTCCAGGTGTTCTCTTCTCATTACATGACCAAAAATGATGATTGTTTCTTCCTAACATTGGAAATTAGCTCTCTTTTTGCTTTGACTTCTCTCAGAACCTCTTCATTACTCTTCTTAGCTGTCCATGGTGTTCTCAACATTCTTCTGTAAAACCACATTTCTACAGACTCCAGTGATTTTCTTGTCTGTTGTCCTATTGTCCATGACTCGCATCCATATGTTAAGACTGGCTCTACGTAACATTTAAAAACTCTTTTTTCATCAAACTATATTCTTTTTAAATGTCTTTAAATGTAACGTTATTAGTGAAATCTCATACCTTGTTCAATTATCTAAAAATTAATATTTAATATGTTTTTAAATGCAAAACTGAAAAAAAACAAAAGAATAGTAATGGCAAAAAGTAATTTTAATGCCTTGAAAAATATACTAACAACGAAACAAATATCAGCAGGGCTGAAACTAAGAATGGCAAAATGGTATGTCTTCTCAGTATTCCTGTATGGTGGAGAAACATGGACATTAGACAAGAAAACAGAACAGAAAATTGAAGCCTTTGAAATGTGGATTTATAGAAGAATAGTAGAATTGGATGGAAACAAAAGATAACAAACGATGAAGTTTAAAACAACTGAAAATAAAAAGAGAACTACTAAATACAATTAAGACAAGACAAATGAAATTTTTGGAGCATGTTAAAAGACACAACAGCCTACTAAAAGTAATATTGGAAGGAAAAATACAAGGTAAAAGAGGCAGAGGCAGATCAAGACTAACATGGACGAGTAACATCAAAAGATGGACAAGTCAATCTATGTCAGCCTGCACCATCAAAGCAAGAAACAGAGTAGAATGGCTATCAATGGTAGCCAACCTTCGTTGCGGAGAAGGCACACGATGATGGCGAATATGTTTTATGTTGGATAGATATAATTTTGTATATTGACTCTTAAAACCATGCGAAATTTGTCTCTGAAATCTCTTCTGTTGCTTCAGTAAAAAGCTTCCGTACGGAAAGAGTTAATTATTTCAAATTGCCATATTTTTAAAACTGAAGTGCGTCATACAATTGAAATGTAAAGAATATGTTTGTTTATCTCGTAAGGTCAAGGCTAAGAAATGTACATGAATGAGTAAATATGCGAAGCTGAAGGGAAGGTAACTAAAATATTGTTGTATGTTTGTTATTGCTGAAGGCCTGTTGAGCCGAAACGTCGTTCTGGTTTGTATTGCCGGATTGTTAATGGATGCTATAACTATACTTTTTTTTTTCTTTTTGTTTTCTTTTATCTCTCTCTATTTATATATATATATATATATATATATATATATATATATATATATATATATATATATATATATATATATAATTTCTCCTTGTTTATTTCGTGGCACAACATAATGATTTTTGCCATTTTCTTCGTGCATCTACGTGACTCATTATCATGTGCAAAACCAGAATGCATAATTCTCACTTGCTTTGTTTTCGGAGCATTGTATTCAATTCTTTAATCGTTCTTCTTTATCAAAGTTATATTCTGTCGTTCTTACCTAGTTATTCACATCTGCTTCTTTGTTATTTGTTGTGAGAAACGTTGTAACAATGTTCTCTGAGCTTTATCTCAGTCCAGTCACTCCTTTGTTCTACGTTTATGTCGGTACAATTCCGTTATTTTAGTTCCCAGCCTCCCCTGGCAGCATAGAACCAATCTAATCCCACATAAGTTTCTGAGAGCATCATTCATCATTGACTGCCGTCTCCGCATGGAAGGTTGGCATCAGTTTATGAGAGCATCATTCATCATTGAGTGCCGTCTCCGCATTGAAGGTTGGCATCAGTTTCTGAGAGCATCATTTATCATTGAGTGCCGTCTCCGCATGGAAGGTTGGCATCAGTTTCTGAGAACATCATTCATCATTGAGTGCCGTCTCCGCATGGAAGGTTGGCATCAGTTTCTGAGAGCATCATTCATCATTGAGTGCCGTCTCCGCATGGAAGGTTGGCATCAGTTTCTGAGAAAATTACTGAGTGTCGTCTCCGCATGGAAGGTTGGCATCTGTTTCAGAGCGCATCATTGAGTGGCGTCTCCGCATGGAAGGTTGGCATCAGTTTCAGAGCGCACCATTGAGTGCCGTCTCCGCTTGGAAGGTTGGCATCAGTTTCTGAGAGCATCATTGAGTGCCGTCTCCGCATGGAAGGTTGGCATCAGTTTCTGAGAGCATCATTCATCATTGAGTGCCGTCTCCGTCTGGAAGGTTGGCATCAGTTTCTGAGAGCATCATTCATCATTGAGTGCCGTCTCCGTCTGGAAGGTTGGCATAAGTTTCTGAGAGCATCATTGAGTGCCGTCTCCACATGGAAGGTTGGCATCAGTTTCTGAGAGCATCATTCATCATTGAGTGCCGTCTCCGTCTGGAAGGTTGGCATCAGTTTCTGAGAGCATCATTGAGTGCCGTCTCCACATGGAAGGTTGGCATCAGTTTCTGAGAGCATCATTCATCATTGAGTGCCGTCTCCGCATGGAAGGTTGGCATCAGTTTCTGAGAGCATCATTCATCATTGAGTGCCGTCTCCGCATGGAAGGTTGGCATCAGTTTCTGAGAGCATCATTCATCATTGAGTGCCGTCTCCGCATGGAAGGTTGGCATCAGTTTCTGAGAGCATCATTCATCATTGAGTGCCGTCTCCGCATGGAAGGTTGGCATCAGTTTCTGAGAGCATCATTCATCATTGAGTGCCGTCTCCGCATGGAAGGTTGGCATCAGTTTCTGAGAGCATCATTCATCATTGAGTGCCGTCTCCGCATGGAAGGTTGGCATCAGTTTCTGAGAACATCATTCATCATTGAGTGCCGTCTCCGCATGGAAGGTTGGCATCAGTTTCTGAGAGCATCATTCATCATTGAGTGCCGTCTCCGCATGGAAGGTTGGCATCAGTTTCTGAGAGCATCATTCATCATTGAGTGCCGTCTCCGCATGGAAGGTTGGCATCAGTATCTTAGAGCATCATTGAGTGCTGTCTCCGCATGGAAAGTTGGCATCAGTTTCTGAGAGCATCATTGAGTGCCATCCCCGCATGGACGGTTGGCATCATTTTCTGAGAGCATCATTGAGTGCCTTCTCCGCATGGAAGGTTGGTATCAGTTTCTGAGAGCATCATTGCGTGCCGTCTCCGCATGGAAGGTTGGCATCAGTTTCTGAGAGCATCATTGAGTGCCGTCTCCGCATGGAAGGTTGGCATCAGTTTCTGAGAGCATCATTGAGTGCCGTCTCCACATGGAAGGTTGGCATCAGTTTCTGAGATCATCATTGAGTGTCGTCTCCGCATGGACGGTTGGCATCAGTTTCTGAGAGCATCATTGAGTGCCGTCTCCGCATGGAAGGTTGGCATCAGTTTCTGAGAACATCATTCATCATTGAGTGCCGTCTCCGCATGGAAGGTTGGCATCAGTTTCTGAGAGCATCATTCATCATTGAGTGCCGTCTCCGCATGGAAGGTTGGCATCAGTTTCTGAGAGCATCATTCATCATTGAGTGCCGTCTCCGCATGGAAGGTTGGCATCAGTTTCTGAGAGCATCATTCATCATTGAGTGCCGTCTCCGCATGGAAGGTTGGCATCAGTATCTGAGAGCATCATTGAGTGCTGTCTCCGCATGGAAGGTTGGCATCAGTTTCTGAGAGCATCATTAAGTGCCATCTCCGCATGGACGGTTGGCATCATTTTCTGAGAGCATCATTGAGTGCCTTCTCCGCATGGAAGGTTGGTATCAGTTTCTGAGAGCATCATTGCGTGCCGTCTCCGCATGGAAGGTTGGCATCAGTTTCTGAGAGCATCATTGAGTGCCGTCTCCGCATGGAAGGTTGGCATCAGTTTCTGAGAGCATCATTGAGTGCCGTCTCCGCATGGAAGGTTGGCATCAGTTTCTGAGATCATCATTGAGTGTCGTCTCCGCATGGACGGTTGGCATCAGTTTCTGAGAGCATCATTGAGTGCCGTCTCCGCATGGAAGGTTGGCATCAGTTTCTGAGAGCATCATTCATTTTGGAATGCCATCTCCGCATGGAAGGTTGGCATCAGTTTCTGAGAGCATCATTCATTTTGGAATGCCATCTCCGCATGGAAGGTTGGCATCAGTTTCTGAGAGCATCATTCATCATTGAGTGCCGTCTCCGCATGGAAGGTTGGCATCAGTTTCTGAGAGCATCATTCATCATTGAATGCCATCTCCGCATGGAAGGTTGGCATCAGTTTCTGAGAGCATCATTCATCATTGAGTGTCGTCTCCGCATGGAAGGTTGGCATCAGTTTCTGAGAGCATCATTCATCATTGAATGCCATCTCCGCATGGAAGGTTGGCATCAGTTTCTGAGAGCATCATTCATCATTGAGTGTCGTCTCCGCATGGAAGGTTGGCATCAGTTTCTGAGAGCATCATTCATCATTGAGTGTCGTCTCCGCATGGAAGGTTGGCATCAGTTTCTGAGAGCATCATTCATCATTGAGTGTCGTCTCCGCATGGAAGGTTGGCATCTGTTTCAGAGCGCATCATTGAGTGCCGTCTCCGCATGGAAGGTTGGCATCAGTTTCTGAGAGCATCATTCATCATTGAGTGCCGTCTCCGCATGGAAGGTTGGCATCAGTTTCTGAGAGCATCATTCATCATTGAGTGCCGTCTCCGCATGGAAGGTTGGCATCAGTTTCTGAGAACATTACTGAGTGTCGTCTCCGCATGGAAGGTTGGCATCTGTTTCAGAGCGCATCATTGAGTGGCGTCTCCTCATGGAAGGTTGGCATCAGTTTCAGAGCGCACCATTGAGTGCCGTCTCCGCATGGAAGGTTGGCATCAGTTTCTGAGAGCATCATTGAGTGCCGTCTCCGCATGGAAGGTTGGCATCAGTTTCTGAGAGCATCATTCATCATTGAGTGCCGTCTCCGCATGGAAGGTTGGCATCAGTTTCTGAGAGCATCATTGAGTGCCGTCTCCGCATGGAAGGTTGGCATCAGTTTCAGAGCGCATCATTGAGTGCCGTCTCCGCATGGAAGGTTGGCATCAGTTTCTGAGAGCAACATTCATCATTGAGTGCCGTCTCCGCATGGAAGGTTGGCATCAGTTTCTGAGAGCATCATTCATCATTGAGTGCGGTCTCCACATGGAAGGTTGGCATCAGTTTCTGAGAGCATCATTGAGTGTCGTCTGCGCATGGAAGGTTGGCATCAGTTTCTGAGAGCATCATTCATCATTGAGTGCGGTCTCCACATGGAAGGTTGGCATCAGTTTCTGAGAGCATCATTCATCATTGAGTGCCGTCTCCGCATGGAAGGTTGGCATCCGTTTCTGAGAACATTACTGAGTGTCGTCTCCGCATGGAAGGTTGGCATCTGTTTCAGTGCGCATCATTGAGTGCCGTCTCCGCATGGAAGGTTGGCATCAATTCCTGAGAGCATCATTGAGCGCCGTCTCCGCATGGAAGGTTGGCATCTGTTTCAGAGCGCATCATTGAGTGCCGTCTCCGCATGGAAGGTTGGCATCAATTCCTGAGAGCATTATTGAGCGCCGTCTCCGCATGGAAGGTTGTCATCAATTCCTGAGAGCATCATTCATCTTTGAGTGCCGTCTCCGCATGGAAGGTTGGCATCAATTCCTGAGAGCATTATTGAGTGTCGTCTGCGCATGGAAGGTTGGCATCAATTCCTGAGAGCATTATTGAGTGTCGTCTCCGCATGGAAGGTTGGCATCAATTCCTGAGAGCATCATTGAGTGCCGTCTCCGCATGGAAGGTTGGCATCAATTCCTGAGAGCATTATTGAGTGCCGTCTCCGCATGGAAGGTTGGCATCAATTCCTGAGAGCATTATTGAGTGCCGTCTCCGCATGGAAGGTTGGCATCAGTTTCTGATAGCGTCATCATCATTGAGTGCCGTTTCCGCATGGAAGGTTGGCATCATTTTCTGAGAGCATCATTCATTATTGAGTGCCGTCTCCGCATGGAAGGTTGGCATAAGTTTCTGAGAGCATCATTCATCATTGAGTGCCGTCTCCGCATGGATGGTTGACATCAGTTTCTGAGAGCATCATTGAATGCCGTCTCCGAATGGAAGGTTGGCATCAGTTTCTGTGAGTATCATTCATCATTGAGTGCCGTCTCCGAATGGAAGGTTGGCATCAGTTTCTGTGAGCATCATTCATCATTGAGTGCCGTCTCCGCATGGAAGGTTGACATCAGTTTATGAGAGCATCATTGAGTGCCGTCTCCGCATGGAAGGTTGGCATCAGTTTATGAGAGCATCATTCATTATTGAGTGCCGTCTCCGCATGGAAGGTTGGCATCAGTTTATGAGAGCATCATTCATCATTGAGTGCCGTCTCCGCAAGGAAGGTTGGCATCATTTTCTGAGAGCATCATTCATCATTGAGTGCCGTCTCCGTCTGGAAGGTTGGTATCAGTTTATGAGAGCATCATTCATCATTGAGTGCCGTCTCCGTCTGGAAGGTTGGTATCAGTTTATGAGAGCATCATTCATCATTGAGTGCCGTCTCCGTCTGGAAGGTTGGTATTAGTTTATGAGAGCATCATTCATCATTGAGTGCCGTCTCCGCATGGAAGGTTGGCATCAGTTTCTGAGAGCATCATTCATCATTGAGTGCCGTCTCCGCATGGAAGGTTGGCATCAGTTTATGAGAGCATCATTCATCATTGAGTGCCGTCTCCGCATGCAAGGTTGGCATCAGTTTCTGAGAGCATCATTGAGTGCCGTCTCCGCATGGAAGGTTGGCATCAGTTTCTGACAGCATCATTCATCATTGAGTGCCGTCTCCGCATGGAAGGTTGGCATCAGTTTCTGAGAGCATCATTCATCATTGATTGCCGTCTCCGCATGGAAGGTTGGCATCAGTTTCTGAGAGCATCATTCATCATTGAGTGCCGTCTCCGCATGGAAGGTTGGCATCAGTTTCTGAGAACATCATTCATCATTGAGTGCCGTCTCCGCATGGAAGGTTGGCATCAGTTTCTGAGAGCATCATTCATCATTGAGTGCCGTCTCCGCATGGAAGGTTGGCATCAGTTTCTGAGAGCATCATTCATCATTGAGTGCCGTCTCCGCATGGAAGGTTGGCATCAGTTTCTGAGAGCATCATTGAGTGCTGTCTCCGCATGGAAGGTTGGCATCAGTTTCTGAGAGCATCATTGAGTGCCATCTCCGCATGGACGGTTGGCATCATTTTCTGAGAGCATCATTGAGTGCCTTCTCCGCATGGAAGGTTGGCATCAGTTTCTGAGAGCATCATTCATCATTGCGTGCCGTCTCCGCATGGAAGGTTGGCATCAGTTTCTGAGAGCATCATTGAGTGCCGTCTCCGCATGGAAGGTTGGCATCAGTTTCTGAGAGCATCATTGAGTGCCGTCTCCACATGGAAGGTTGGCATCAGTTTCTGAGATCATCATTGAGTGTCGTCTCCGCATGGACGGTTGGCATCAGTTTCTGAGAGCATCATTGAGTGCCGTCTCCGCATGGAAGGTTGGCATCAGTTTCTGAGAGCATCATTCATTTTGGAATGCCATCTCCGCATGGAAGGTTGGCATCAGTTTCTGAGAGCATCATTCATCATTGAGTGCCGTCTCCGCATGGAAGGTTGGCATCAGTTTCTGAGAGCATCATTCATCATTGAATGCCATCTCCGCTTGGAAGGTTGGCATCAGTTTCTGAGAGCATCATTCATCATTGAATGCCATCTCCGCATGGACGGTTGGCATCAGTTTCTGAGAGCATCATTGAGTGCCGTCTCCGCATGGAAGGTTGGCATCAGTTTCTGAGAGCATCATTCATTTTGGAACTCCATCTCCGCATGGAAGGTTGGCATCAGTTTCTGAGAGCATCATTCATTTTGGAATGCCATCTCCGCATGGAAGGTTGGCATCAGTTTCTGAGAGCATCATTCATCATTGAGTGCCGTCTCCGCATGGAAGGTTGGCATCAGTTTCTGAGAGCATCATTCATCATTGAATGCCATCTCCGCTTGGAAGGTTGGCATCAGTTTCTGAGAGCATCATTCATCATTGAATGCCATCTCCGCATGGAAGGTTGGCATCAGTTTCTGAGAGTATCATTCATCATTGAGTGCCGTCTCCATCTGGAAGGTTGGTATCAGTTTATGAGAGCATCATTCATCATTGAGTGCCGTCTTCGCATGGAAGGTTGGCATCAGTTTCTGAGAGCATCATTCATCATTGAGTGCCGTCTCCGCATGGAAGGTTGGCATCAGTTTCTGACAGCATCATTCATCATTGAGTGCCGTCTCCGCATGGAAGGTTGGCATCAGTTTCTGAGACATCATTCATCATTGATTGCCGTCTCCGCATGGAAGGTTGGCATCAGTTTCTGAGAGCATCATTCATCATTGAGTGCCGTCTCCGCATGGAAGGTTGGCATCAGTTTCTGAGAGCATCATTCATCATTAAGTGCCGTCTCCGCATGGAAGGTTGGCATCAGTTTCTGAGAGCATCATTCATCATTGAGTGCCGTCTCCGCATGGAAGGTTGGCATCAGTTTCTGAGAGCATCATTCATCATTGAGTGCCGTCTCCGCATGGAAGGTTGGCATCAGTTTCTGAGAGCATCATTCATCATTGAGTGCCGTCTCCGCATGGAAGGTTGGCATCAGTTTCTGACAGCATCATTCATCATTGAGTGCCGTCTCCGCATGGCAGGTTGGCATCAGTTTCTGAGAGCATCATTGAGTGCTGTCTCCGCATGGAAGGTTGGCATCAGTTTCTGAGAGCATCATTGAGTGCCATCTCCGCATGGACGGTTGGCATCATTTTCTGAGAGCATCATTGAGTGCCTTCTCCGCATGGAAGGTTGGTATCAGTTTCTGAGAGCATCATTGCGTGCCGTCTCCGCATGGAAGGTTGGCATCAGTTTCTGAGAGCATCATTGAGTGCCGTCTCCGCATGGAAGGTTGGCATCAGTTTATGAGAGCATCATTGAGTGCCGTCTCCACATGGAAGGTTGGCATCAGTTTCTGAGATCATCATTGAGTGTCGTCTCCGTATGGACGGTTGGCATCAGTTTCTGAGAGCATCATTGAGTGCCGTCTCCGCATGGAAGGTTGGCATCAGTTTCTGAGAGCATCATTCATTTTGGAATGCCATCTCCGCATGGAAGGTTGGCATCAGTTTCTGAGAGCATCATTCATTTTGGAATGCCATCTCCGCATGGAAGGTTGGCATCAGTTTCTGAGAGCATCATTCATCATTGAGTGCCGTCTCCGCATGGAAGGTTGGCATCAGTTTCTGAGAGCATCATTCATCATTGAATGCCATCTCCGCTTGGAAGGTTGGCATCAGTTTCTGAGAGCATCATTCATCATTGAATGCCATCTCCGCATGGAAGGTTGGCATCAGTTTCTGAGAGCATCATTCATCATTGAATGCCATCTCCGCATGGAAGGTTGGCATCAGTTTCTGAGAGCATCATTCATCATTGAGTGTCGTCTCCGCATGGAAGGTTGGCATCAGTTTCTGAGAGCATCATTCATCATTGAGTGTCGTCTCCGCATGGAAGGTTGGCATCAGTTTCTGAGAGCATCATTCATCATTGAGTGTCGTCTCCGCATGGAAGGTTGGCATCAGTTTCTGAGAGCATCATTCATCATTGAGTGTCGTCTCCGCATGGAAGGTTGGCATCTGTTTCAGAGCGCATCATTGAGTGCCGTCTCCGCATGGAAGGTTGGCATCAGTTTCTGAGAGCATCATTCATCATTGAGTGCCGTCTCCGCATGGAAGGTTGGCATCAGTTTCTGAGAGCATCATTCATCATTGAGTGCCGTCTCCGCATGGAAGGTTGGCATCAGTTTCTGAGAACATTACTGAGTGTCGTCTCCGCATGGAAGGTTGGCATCTGTTTCAGAGCGCATCATTGAGTGGCGTCTCCGCATGGAAGGTTGGCATCAGTTTCAGAGCGCACCATTGAGTGCCGTCTTCGCATGGAAGGTTGGCATCAGTTTCTGAGAGCATCATTGAGTGCCGTCTCCGCATGGAAGGTTGGCATCAGTTTCTGAGAGCATCATTCATCATTGAGTGCCGTCTCCGCATGGAAGGTTGGCATCAGTTTCTGAGAGCATCATTCATCATTGAGTGCCGTCTCCGCATGGAAGGTTGGCATCAGTTTCTGAGAGCATCATTCATCATTGAGTGCCGTCTCCGCATGGAAGGTTGGCATCAGTTTCAGAGCGCATCATTGAGTGTCGTCTCCGCATGGAAGGTTGGCATCAGTTTCAGAGCGCATTATTGAGTTCCGTCTCCACATGGAAGGTTGGCATCAGTTTCTGAGAGCAACATTCATCATTGAGTGCCGTCTCCGCATGGAAGGTTGGCATCAGTTTCTGAGAACATTACTGAGTGTCGTCTCCGCATGGAAGGTTGGCATCAATTCCTGAGAGCATCATTGAGTGTCGTCTGCGCATGGAAGGTTGGCATCAGTTTCTGAGAGCATCATTCATCATTGAGTGCGGTCTCCACATGGAAGGTTGGCATCAGTTTCTGAGAGCATCATTCATCATTGAGTGCCGTCTCCGCAGGAAGGTTGGCATCAGTTTCTGAGAACATTACTGAGTGTCGTCTCCGCATGGAAGGTTGGCATCTGTTTCAGTGCGCATCATTGAGTGCCGTCTCCGCATGGAAGGTTGGCATCAATTCCTGAGAGCATCATTGAGCGCCGTCTCCGCATGGAAGGTTGGCATCTGTTTCAGAGCGCATCATTGAGTGCCGTCTCCGCATGGAAGGTTGGCATCAATTCCTGAGAGCATTATTGAGTGTCGTCTGCACATGGAAGGTTTTCATCAGTTTCTGAGAGTATCATTCATCTTTGAGTGCCGTCTCCGCATGGAAGGTTGTCATCAATTCCTGAGAGCATCATTGAGTGTCGTCTGCGCATGGAAGGTTGGCATCAGTTTCTGAGAGCATCATTCATCATTGAGTGCCGTCTCCGCATGGAAGTTTGGCATCAGTTTCTGAGAGCGTCATCATCATTGAGTGCCGTCTCCGCATGGAAGGTTGGCATCATTTTCTGAGAGCATCATTCATTATTGAGTGCCGTCTCCGCATGGAAGGTTGGCATAAGTTTCTGAGAGCATCATTCATCATTGAGTGCCGTCTCCGCATGGATGATTGACATCAGTTTCTGAGAGCATCATTGAATGCCGTCTCCGAATGGAAGTTTGGCATCAGTTTCTGTGAGCATCATTCATCATTGAGTGCCGTCTCCGCATGGAAGGTTGGCATCAGTTTCTGAGAGCATCATTGAGTGCCGTCTCCGCATGGAAGGTTGGCATCAGTTTCTGAGAGCATTATTGAGTGCCGTCTCCGCATGGAAGGTTGGCATCAGTTTCTGAGAGCATCATTGAGTGCCGTCTCCGCATGGAAGGTTGGCATCAGTTTCTGAGAGCATTATTGAGTGCCGTCTCCGCATGGAAGGTTGGCATCAGTTTCTGAGAGCATCATTCATCATTGAATGCCGTCTCCTCATGGAAGTCTGGCATCAGTTTCTGAGAACATCATTCCATCATTGAGTGCCGTCTCCGCATGGAAAGTTGACATCAGTTTCTGAGAGCATCATTGAATGCCGTCTCCGAATGGAAGGTTGGCATCAGTTTCTGTGAGCATCATTCATCATTGAGTGCCGTCTCCGCATGGAAGGTTGGCATCATTTTCTGAGAGCATCATTCATCATTGAGTGCCGTCTCCGCATGGAAGGTTGGCATCAGTTTCTGAGAGCATTATTGAGTGCCGTCTCCGCATGGAAGGTTGGCATCAGTTTCTGAGAGCATCATTTATCATTGAGTGCCGTCTCCGCATGGAAGGTTGGCATCAGTTTCTGAGAACATCATTCCATCATTGAGTGCCGTCTCCGCATTGAAGGTTGGCTACCATGGAGCACCATTCGGCACTGTCTCTTGCTTTGATGGTGCAGGATGTCATATTATGATTGGTCCATCTTTTGATGTTACTCATCCATGTTAGTCTTGGTCTGCCTCTGCCTTTTTACCTTGTATTTTCCCTTCCAAGTTTATTTTTAGTAGGCTGCTGTGTCTTTTAATATGTCCGAAAAAAACATAAATTGCATTTGTTTTATTCTAATTGAAGCTGGGTTCCAACTATAAAACTATTACCCTAATAAAAAATGCCAGAATAATACTCTTGTTGATCATAATGATAATTAAAAACAACACAGCCACCTATACACTGCCCTGTGATTAACTTCGTCAACATGTTCATGTAACTTACTCTAAACAATAAAATTGTTGCTGGTTATACCAAAATCTATAATTATCTCTCTTTCGTTTCATCATTTCATTTCTTATCCTTCTGTTTATTTCTCCTTGATTTATTTTACCGCTCATTCTAGATGTAGTAGAGTTTACCTTTATTTCGTTGTTCGTTTGATATCCTAGTTTTCTGAGGAAGGTCGCATATAAGCCGAAACGTCCGTATTTTATTGTGTTCCTTTTTATTAAGCTGTCACCTTGTAGGAGTGTACGATACGCCCCACTACTTGCTCCTGCTACCAGCTTTACTGCAGTTCTGCAATTATTTGCCTATTCTCCTCTATAACAACAGGAGTGAGATCCTGGCTGTTACAACGGGATATGTGACCTGAGATGAGATTTGACTGTGTAACCAGGGGAACAAGAAGAGGTAGTAATAGAGATCAAGGACAATGATGTTGGTTATCATCATCATTGGATGCCGTCTACGCATCGAAGGTTAGCTACCATGGAGCGCCATTTCACTGTCTCTTGTTTTGATGGTGTAGATTGTCATAGGCTGACTTGTCCATCTTTTGATGTTACTCGTCCATGTTAGTCTTGATCTGCCTTTGCCTCTTGTACCTTGTATTTTCCCTTCCAATATTACATTTAGTAGACTGTTGTGTTTTTTATCATGCCCCAAAAATTTGCATTTGTCTTGTTCTAATTGTGTTTAGTAGTTCTCTTTTCATTTTTATTTTTTTTAAAACTATGTTCGTTATATACACAAGTAGAGTCCCTCTTGAATAAACTTAACATAGCTCGGACAAAACTGTCAGCTGTTAAACGTTACAAGACATAATACCAAACATAGGGCTCTAATTTAAATGAAAAGTAAAGACAACAATCTATGAAGCAATGATGACGGAATGGCGTGAGATTCATGGTCGCGATCTGTCTCACTGGCTGGTATTCTGAACATAGAAAATCTAACCCCCAGGAAGAAACCCCAAATAAATATTTCCTTTTATAAAAAGAAAAGTATTAATTGTTATTTAAATATTACAATGTATCAATATAACATTTATGTTACATTTTTTTTTTTACATTTTACTTTTTAAAAAGTTTGCCTAATACTACAATATTTTAACTGGACGCGTCACAGATTGTCCACTTGTTGGTGCTCAGCTTCGTCCCAGTTCGCTAAACTACGCTTGTCATTAACTTTTATAGATTCAGAAAGTCGGAGTTTTTTTTAATCTACGCAGTTACAAATTTGGGAGTAGAAATAACAATTGTGAGAATTAGTTATCGTTAATGTTGTAAACGAGAACCCTGTGTAATGATATGGCTTTATAGAACAGTGCGCATATGATGGTAATGATAACAGATATGAGGGGAGATTACTTGGTTGATTTGTTTCAGCTCACGTGATTGTGGTGGTCATCGTGTTGTTTATTTAGGGATGCTTAAAGAATGTCACAGTCAAGTGTTGTTTATGAGATATTGTGTGTGTGTTTAAATGGAGTTGATGTAGCTTGGAATGTGTGTGTGGGAAGTGGCTATAAGCTCAGTTGTTAGTTCTAAGATGGTGTAGTTGTTGGGACAATGAGGAGGTGGTGTAGTTGTTGGGACAATGCGGAGATGGTGTAGTTGTTAGGACAATGAGGAGATGGTGTAGTTCTTGGGACAATGGGGAAATGGTGTAGTTGTTGGGACAATGAGGAGATGGTGTAGTTATTGGGACAATGAGGAGATGGTGTAGTTGTTGGGACAATGAGGAGATGGTGTAGTTGTTGGGACAATGAGGAGATGGTGTAGTTGTTGGGACAGTGAGGAGATGGTGTAGTTGTTGGGACAATGAGGAGATGGTGTAGTTGTTGGGACATTACGGAGATGGTGTAGTTGTTGGGACATTACGGAGATGGTGTAGTTGTTGGGACAATGAGGAGATGGTGTGGTTGATGGGACACTGAGGAGATGGTGTAGTTGTTTGGACGCTCAGGAGATGGTGTAGTTGTTGGGACAATGAGGAGATGGTGTAGTTGATGGGACACTGAGGAGATGGTGTAGTTGATAGGACACTGAGGAGATGGTGTATTTGATGGGACACTGAGGAGATGGTGTATTTGATGGGACACTGAGGAGATGGTGTATTTGATGGACACTGAGGAGATGGTGTAGTTGATGGGACAGTGAGGAGATGGTGTAGTTGCTGGGATACTGAGGAGATGGTGTAGTTGTTGTGACAGTGAGTAGATGGTGTAGTTGCTTGTAGAGGTATCCATTTCTATCTTTAGACAGACATCCCCTCTCGCTCTTGTCATTTCTCTATCTGCGTACGTGTCTGTCTCTTGTTTATTTTTCTGCATGTCTATGTCTCCTAGGACACCTCTCTTTTTCACATGTCTGTCTACATACGTCAACTTCTCTTGTTTATTTACCTACATGTTTATGTCTCACAAGACACCTCTCTCATCCCCGTTTCCGTCTCTATATCTTCATCAGATAATCTTATTGTCTGTTCTTTGTTCAAACATAAAATTCAGTCAAGACAATCAAAAGTCTGAAGAGTAGAGAGACCAAAGTCTGATCTTTCAGATGAGAACAAGACATGCTCCCAGCAACCACCATCTGCTCATGCTAGACCCATTTAGTATAATATCTATAGACAGTCTCACTATCTTTCTCTTCATAACTATATATATATATATATATCTATACCATAACCAGTGATGGGAAATGTAAAACTGAAATAAACAAAAGAATAGGAATGGCAAAAAGTAATTTTAATGTCACGAAGAGCATACTAACATCAAAACAAATAACACCAGGGCTAAAACTAAGAATAGCAAAATGTTATGTCTTCTCAACACTCCTATATGGTACAGAAACATGGACATTAGGCTAGAAAACAGAACAGAATATTGAAGTCTTTGGAATGTGGATATATAGAAGAATAGGTAGAATTGGATGGAAGGAAAAGAAAACAAACGATGAAGTCTTACAACAACTAAAAATGAAAAGAGAACTTTAAACACAATTCAAACAAGACAAATGCGATTTTTTGTCATGTTAAAAGACACAACAGGCTGCTAAAAATAATCCTAGCGGGAAAAATACAAGGTAAAAGAGACAGAGGCAGACCAAGACTAACATGGCTGAGTAACATCAAAAGGTGGGCAAACCAACCTATGACAACCTGCACCATCAAAGCAAGAGGCAGCGCAGAATGGCGCTCCATGGTAGCTAACCTTCGTTGCGCAGATGGCACTCGATGATGATATATATATATATATATATATATATATGTGTGTGTGTGTGTGGAGTGTGTGTGTGTGTGCTTTGTATACATTTTTTCTGTATCTCACTTAGGTGATTACCTCTCCAAATGTTACTTTGACTCTCTCTCTCTCTCTCTCTCTCTCTCTCTCTCTCTTTATTACATAATTGCCTATTCCTCCCTCTCCTTCTCTCACTTGTCTATCTATCTGCAAAGTATTTATTTTTCTGATTATCTATCGCTCCTCTCTTTCTCTCGTTTCTCCAACTCTACCCCGTCCCCTATTCTCATGAAAGTCCCTGACAATACCAGTCACCGACATTTCATGTTCTCACGTTATGGTAGTTGACAACAATCTATTACGTGCACAAAATAACCGACACAAGTGTCACACAATCTATTAGAATCTACACAAGTGTCACACAATCTATCACAATCTACACAAGTGTGACACAATCTATTACAATCTACACAAGTGTCACACAATCTATCACATTCTACACAAGTGTCACACAATCTATCACAAATCACATCTGGTTATGACAACCGACTAGAAATCAGGACGGATTCCTAAAAAGATAATCAACAAATGTCAAGTAGTCTAGAACTCACCGACTTAGTTATCTCCCCTCATACATGTCATCATGCGCACATTATGAAAGCTGTTTACTCTGATTATGTTGAAGTAAAAAAAAAAATGCAAATTTTTGGAAACTATATAAGATTTGGATGCTCGTTGTTGAGCCTAACTGTAGAAAGATTCTGCTGAAACATCGCAGTCCCCATATTTGTAGGTATTTTAATAAACTGTTTTTAAATATGTTTTCATATATAGTATACATTTTAAACATAGACGCAATAAATAAACAATAAATGTTTTTTTTTTTTTGGCAGATTAAAATTAAATAATAATATGGGGTTTCTGTTACTTTGGGTTTGCTGTGTCCACAATGTTACCGGTAGTGAGTTGAGTCCTTGTCACGAACATCGTTTCCGTCCTAGCCGCTTAATGTGCGTGTTTTCTTCACATTTCACTTTACTTTTACTGGGCCATCTAGATACCTTTCTCACAGTTAAACAACGAAGCTTAAGTGACAACAAATTACGAGCGACTGCAGTTAACTTATTGATAGAAAGAGCTATATAAGTGTTTAATAGACTACACAAAAGCGTTTGACAAAGTAAAACATATGGAAATAATCAATATGCTGGAGAAATTAAACATTGATGGCAAGGAGCTGCGGAGCATAAAAAACATGTACTGGCAACAAAGAGCTGCTATAAGAATCAGCAACCAAACAGGACAGTTCCAATATATAAAACAAGGAGTCAGACAAGGCTGTGTTCTGTCGCCGGATTTGTTCTCACTTTACAGTGAACATATTGTGTTATCAATAGTAGATATACAAAGAATTGAAGTCAACGGTCACAACATAAATAATTTGCGATATGCGGTTGAAACAGTCTTAATAGCAGATACAAAGAATGAACTACAAGAAATTATAGACAAAATAGTAAAAGAAAGCAAAAAAAAAAGGTATCGGTCTGAATAGTAATAAAAACATGAAGTAACGATAATATCAAAGAAACAATCATCACCATCACGCAGCATAAAAATAAACAGGACAAAACTGGAATTAGTGCAACGCGTCAAATACTTGCGCACAATAATAACATCAGACAGAAGATGCATCATAGAAATAAAAAGCAGAATAAAAAAAAATAGTAAAGTACCCCAGTCACGCCAAGTGCCGTATTGGGAATATGGTGTTAGTGACCATACATTTTACAGACCTTCGGCACATGATTTTTGGGGTAATGTGGTCGGTATTACGCCCGTGCCGCTTTTCTTTCCCAAAACAAAAACAGCTGCCCATTAAAGACTGGGTGAACCGGAGCCGTCGGTTGGGATCGAACCCTACCTCTTGTCCTTTGTAGTCCAGTTCACTAACCACTGAGCTATCACGGCTTCCAAAAAGCAGAATAGCTCAGACGAAAATAGCATTAGAATCAATAGCAGTGAGACAGAGAGTTCGACGGTGCTATATAGAACCAATCACAGAAGCGAATCATGGACAGTAAATAAACACATGAAAAGACGATTACAGGCTACAGATATGGGATTTCTCATAAGAATGTTGAAAGTTCTCTGGACAGCTAAAAAGATCAATGAGAACATTCGAAAAGAGGTCAACGCTAAAAAGGAACTCCTTAAAAAAACGAGAAAGACAGAATCTACATTTTTGGGGCACATCATGAGAAGAGGAAAGTTGGAATACTTGGTTACAACTGGCAAAATACAGGGAAAGAGAGATCGTGGAGGACGTGCAAGATAGAAGAAGAGAAAAGCTACTAGATGGCTTGGTGTCATGGCATGGAAAACAGTCAAGAACAGAATTGAGACGATGCACTCGCCTACGCTAACCGGCATGGCACATGATGATGAAGAAACTAACTTTACTATTTTGTTAAATGAGGATGATATTATGAACCGAAGTCAAAGCTGGCATGGCACATGATGATGAAGAAATTAACTTTACTATTTTGTTAAAAGAGGATGATATTATGTTACCGAAGTCAAAGTTGGCATGGCACATGATGATGAAGAAGTTAAATTTACTATTTTGTTAAAAGAGGATGATATTATGTACCGAAGTCAAAGCTGGCATGGCACATGATGATGAAGAAACTAACTTTACTATTTTGTTAAAAGAGGATGATATTATGTACCGAAGTCAAAGCTGGCATGGCACATGATGATGAAGAAGTTAACTTTACACTATTTTGTTAAAAGAGGATGATATTATGTACCGAAGTCAAAGCTGGCATGGCACATGATGATGAAGAAGTTAACTTTACTATTTTGTTAAAAGAGGATGATAATATGCACCGAAGTCAAAGCTGGCGTATTTTCTGACCACGAAAAAGATGGATTGACGGAAAATTAGAAACACTTGGAAACATAAAACAGCAAAGGCGAAAATAAGAGCAAAAGACAGCAAATTATATCTCCCCTCGACGCTGAAAGGCACATTAGGAAGGAAAGTAGAAGAAGAAACTTTTTATACAATTTTGTTGAACTCTAAACCAAACTTCAATCCGTGTGTTTTTTTTTTTATTTATATATAATAATTGTCTGACAACATAAACATTGAGTTACCGTTGTTACATTTTTACAACAAAATATCGAACAAATATAGTGGGAAGATTGCAATAGTGACCATGTACCAGTTGTGGGAAAGCTTAGAGTAAAATTAAAAACAACAAAATGAGCCTCAGTTAACATCAAGCTAAATTTAGATTTACTAAAATCAGACAAGAAGCTGCAAGACAAATATAAAAGCACAATTCAGAACCGATACAATCCAATAGAGAAGATTCAAAGCATTGATGAATAGTGGGAAATGCTAAAAGAATCAATGCAACAAACATCAAAAGAGTTCATACCACCAGTGAGGACAAATTCAAGAAAGAAATGGATGACAGATGACATTTTGCATCTAATGGATACAAGAAGACGAAATACAGAAAATAAAGATGAGTATAAGAGATTAAATAAAGAAATTATAGTAAAATGCAATGAAGCAAAAGACCCTTGGCTAAAAGAGAGGTTCAAAGAGATTGAAATGAAAACAAAAATGAGATGCTAAAGCTATATACAAACAAATTGAGGAATTAACAGGAAGAAAAACGCAAACAATAACTGGATGTTTAAGATCAAAGGAAGGAGAACTGTTGATTGATCAAGAAAACATAAGGGAACGATGGACAGAATACATTAAAGATCTTTATAATGATGAACGAACGGAAGTAAATATTAAGGATAATGGAGAAGGACCAGAAATACTCAAAGAAGAAGTGGAAGACGCCTTGCGCAATATGAAAGCAGGCAAAGCTCCTGGTCCAGATAATATACCTAAAGAAGAGATTGAAGCCATGAGTGATTTTGGTATAGGAAAAATATTGAATGATACACCAGACGACATGCTCAAATCAATATTCATAGCCCTACCAAAGAAATCGGGTGTGATTGAATGCGACGATCATCGCACAATAAGCCTTATGAGTCATATGACTAAGATATTACTAAGAATCATCATGCGAAGAGTGCGAGACAAAATCAGTCCAGAAATTAGCGATGAACAGTGTGGTTTTGTTAGAGATAAAGGAACAAGCAATGTCATTTATATCATAAGATCTTTAGTAGAAAGAGACGTAGAGGTGAAAACAGATCTATACCTATGTTTCATAGATTACACCAAGGCATTTGACAAAGTAAAACACCAAGAAATAATCACAATTTTAGAAAGCATAAACGTGGGCAGCAAAGATCTAAGAATAATAAAGAACATGTATTGGCAACAAAGAGCGGCCATAAGAACTGGAAACCAATTGGGAATGTTTCAATAAATAAAACAGCGTGTTAGACAAGGTTGTGTGCTGTCACCAGGTTTGTTTAATATTTATAGTGAGATTATTTTAAGATCCATAAGGGGCATGCCTGGAATAACAATTGGATGTCATAATATAAATAATCTAAGGTATGCTGATGATACAGTCTTAATCGCTAAGAGTGAAAATTAGTTACAAGAAATGTTGGACATTACAGTGAAAGAAAGCAAAATAAAGGACTCAGTCTTAATAGCAAAATGACAGAGGTAATTGTAACAACAAAGAAAAAGACATGACCTCAGTGCAAAATAAAGACAAGTGGAACAATATTGAAACAGGTAAATGAATTTAAATATTTGGGAACTTTGTTAACCTCAGACGGAAGATGTACAAAAGAGGTGAGATGCAGAATGGCTCAGGCAAAAGCAGCTTTAAAAAAAATGAGGAAAATACTATGCAATCCATTTTTGACAATAAAAACAAGAAAAAGAATTCTGTAATGTTACGTAGAGCCAGTCTTAACATATGGATGCGAATCATGGACAATAGGACAACAGACAAGAAAGTCACTGGAGTCTGTAGAAATGTGGTTTTACAGAAGAATGTTGAGAATACCATGGACAGCCAAGAAGAGTAATGAAGATGTAGGAGAGAGGTCAAAGCAAAAAGAGAGCTAATTTCAAATGTTAGGAAGAGACAATCATCATTTTTTGGCCATGTAATGAGAAGAGAATAACTTGAATATATTGTAACAACTGGAAAAATTGAGGGACTAAGAAATAGAGGGAAGCAAAGAGAAAAAAAATAACAGACAGCTTAAGAGAATGGCTTGGCAGAAGGTCAAGAACAGAAATGATAAATAGCTGTCGAGATCGAAAGTTGTGGAGAGACATGATCACCTACGCCGGCAGGCCCGGTACTTGATGATGATAGAACAAAACAAAGGACCTCTGGTGGACTTTTATTTCTCAGAGCCCGCCAATTTTTATTTTTTTTTGGAAAGACCACGTCTGTGAAAGGAAGGGAGATAATTTGTTTGGTCGAGAAGTTAATCGAAAAGGGAACCCAGAAATTACAGACCCACAGAGTCTATGTTAAGGGTCTATACTGGAGAATTCAGTGAACAGTTGGCTGTGTTCACTTTCTGCACGGTTTCGCCTTATGTCTTTTGGCGTGTGCTGAGACTGCTAAGATGGGGACTACAGTTACCTTTCTTTGTTTGAGAGATGATATATTAATTCGGATGATTACGCTGGCACGGACGGTTGAGCAGTTAGGGATTTTAATTCGTTTGCAGTGATACCGGGGCCTTCCATAACCAAATAACCAAATACTGGATAAACATAGACCCAATGTAAGCAGATCACGGACAAGTCGTCACAGAAAGAATGAGTAATGTAAAGTACCAGAGCCAGACCAAGACTAACATGGACGAGTAACATCAAAAGGTGGGCAAACCAGCCTATGACAACCTGCACCATCAAAGCAAGAGACAGAGCAGAATGGCGCTCCATGGTAACCAACATTCGTTGCGGAGACAACAATCGATGATGATGATGATGATGAATTTAAAGTGTCACGTAATGTGGCCACAATTACTGGTCACATGATTCAATTACTTATATTAACTACTAGATAATTTAATTCAAATTTTGGTAATTGTTATAATTTCCAACAAGGACAAATCAAATAATAACATAGAGGTAGAAAACTCCAACATCAATGAGCTACTCTTCGCAGATGACCAATGCCTAATATATGAGGATGAAAACCTGCTACAACAGCATTTAACATCTCTTGATAAAAGCTGCACAAACTACAGTATGAAAATTAATACAGCAAAAACAGAGGCTATAAGAATAAGCAAATTAAGACACCCATTAAACATTAAGATCAAAGACAAAGAAATAAAACAAGTAGAGGGATTCAAGTATTTAGGCACAATGTTCACAGAAGATGAAAAACTAGACAGAGAAATTGACATGAGAATACAAAAAGCAAATGCTGTCACATACCAGCTTTCACCATTGATAAGACATCCAAACATTTCTATGCCAGCGAAACAACAAATGATAAATAGCATCTTCATACCAACTTTGTGCTATGAAAGTCAAACATGGACCCTTTCTAAATCACATTTAAGAAAGATCAATACATGTGAGATGCGATGCTTGAGAAAAGTAACAAACAACACAAGAAGAGATAGAATACCAAATGAAACCATAAGAAAAATGGTAGGAACAAAACCCTGCCAAGAATACATAGAACAACAACAACTTAAATGGTTTGGCCACCTGGTCAGAATGAATCCTCACCAATCACCATCAAGGGCGTTCTTCTCGAGAATGCATGGAAAAAGACCAAGAGGAAGACCCAGAAGAAGATGGATAGATGCAGTGACAGAGACATGTAACAACAAAGGAAAATCACTAATTCAGACAATTCGAGCAGCACAAGAACGACAAATGATATAAACCACGACACCTTTTAGGTATCAGTGAAAGAGAAAAGTAGAGGAAGAAAAAGTTATAATTTCCTTATAAAAATAGGAAGGGAAATAATTTGTTTGTTCGAGAAGATAATCGAAAAGGAAAGAGTTATCTCAAGAAAGTGTATAATTATCCATTTTTGACGATGTAAAAGTACATTGTTCTTGTCTAAAGTCAGAACTTTATTAACTTTTGTTATGTTTATCTATCTTAGATGTAACAGCCATCTCAGCTATTCAGAAAGTCTATTCATAAAACAAACTGAGAGCAGGGCCTGCTGACCAGCTAAGATCAAGATGTCAGTGATATTATTCTTGTGTCTATTCTTCGGACTGACCGTTGGTAAGTTTTATTTTTGTTTCCAAATGTTAATTATTAAATCACTCTGAAGTAGAACTGCTTTTATGTTGGTTTTACGTTGAATTTTGCTCCAGCCGTTTGTTTAATGACGTGATCAAAATCATAAAACAAAACACATCTTAGCTACAATATTAGAATTAGAGATGACAGGCACGAAATGAAACATTCCTGGATTAGTCAAAGTCAAGGTCAAGTACGAGACTTGAATCAGCGTCTTAGCACGCGAGTTTTCACCCACATGTGCTCGGCCGCCTATCTAGAAGTATTCGGAGACTTCTAGATAGTGTCGCTTCAAGCATCGAAACTCACGATGCCAGGCGGCATTCCTCACCTTCTCAGAGTACTACCCTGGTACCCATTTCTGCCAGCGGCTGGTCGACCACGGGGCTATTGTTTTTGCCAACCACGAGTACAACTCACACTGATTCCAGCCACGAGTACAACTCACACTGATTCCAGTGGGAATCGAACACAGGTTGTTCGAACGTCGGGTGGTTTTCCCTGCTAGGCTACCGAGCGCCCCCCCACCACCCCCACCACCCCCACCTGAATTAGTATTTAAGATAATTGGTATAAAACAAAGGGGAATTAAATTAGGGTTTAAATAACGAAACGAAACATAAGTGAACTTGAATTAGAGTTAAAACGATTCAACGAGAGTAACTGTAGACAGGATAACATCATGACAACATGCACTATGGGTACCAGGACTATGATTGGAAAGAGTAAAACCTGGACGTTCTATCTTCTTCTTTCTTCTGCTCTCTTTTCACTGATATCTAAAAGGTGTCGTGGTTTATATTGTTTGTCGTTCTTGAGCTGCTCGAATTGTCTGAACTAGTGATTTTCCTTTGTTGTTACATGTCTCTGTCACTGCATCTATCCATCTTCTTCTTTTCTCTTTCACTGATACCTAAAAGGTGTCGTGGTTTATATCATTTGTCGTTCTTGAGCTGCTCGAACTGTCTGAACTAGTGATTTTCCTTTGTTGTAACATGTCTCTGTTACTGCATCTATCCATCTTCTTCTAGGTCTTCCTCTTGGTCTTTTCCCGTGTATTCTCGAGAAGAATCTACTTGATGGTGTTTGGTGCGGATTCGTTCCGACGAGGTGACCAAACCATTTAAGTTGTTGTTGTTCTATATATTCTTGTTAGGGTTTTGTTCCTACAATTTTTTTCTATATCTGGATGAAATGTGAAGATCATGAAGGATTGAGTTATTTGAGTTATTTGCGGGTTATCATCATTGCACTCCGAACATGTCCATAGGTGCTCAGATCCCCTCCTCAGCAATTCCCTCAGTGTCCAGCGACTGACGACTCCAGTTCTATGTTGGTTGATAAGTCTTCTTACACGGCCACCAAGTTTCTCATTTCTGGCCGTGCCCATCTTAACTCCCATTTCCATCATCCGAAGAAGTGACGTTGATCTGTGTTTGTCGAAGTCCTGCTGTGCTCTTCCCACATCTCGGAGGGCATTGATGATGTCCGCCCGATCTATCGGTTGCCCGTCCTCAACGACAGCGCAGCTAGCCAACCTGTCCGCTCTCTCATTTCCCCGTACTCCCGCATGTCCAAGGACATAGACAAAGGTGACCTTACGTATTTTGGATTTCTGCAACGACTGTACCCATTGCATGCGTACAAAGCCCGTCTCCACTTTTTTAATCATGCTCATCGAATCACTCAGTATACATGCGTGGATGTAGTCTTGTGACTCTAACCATTTGAATGCCTTGGTCACTGCCATCGCCTCCATTGTCATGCTACTCGTGGTCATGGCGTATGCACCACTGTCTTCGTAGACTATTCTGCCTGCCGAGCGTTCTGTAAATGCCCATGCACTTCTTTCGTGTCGTCTTACAGATCCGTCTGTATAGATGAAGCATAACTAACTGTACCAGATTTAGAGATACAGCAAAATAAAAAATAAAAACAGAGCTATCTGTGCACGGATGTATATACATTTCATAAAGCTAGAACAAAATAAATCGGAATTAGAGATGAAAAGAATAAAACAAGATCCAGCTGAGTCAGAATTAGGCATGAGAGACATGAAACAAGAACTGGTGGTGAGAGGATTAGAGATGGGAGACATGAAATAAGAACTGGAGGTGACAGGTTTAGGTATGAGAGAAAAGAAACAAGAGCTGGTGGTGACAGGATCAGAGATGTGAGACATGAAACAAGAACTGGTTGTGACAGGAATAGAAATATGAAACAAGAACTGGTGGTGACAGGATTAGGTATGAGAGAAAAGAAACAAGAGCTGGTGGTGACAGGATTAGAGATGTGAGACATGAAATAAGAACTTGTGGTGACATGATTAGAGATGAGAGACATAAAACAAGAACTGGTGGTGACATGATTAGGTATGAGAGACATAAAACAAGAACTGGTGGTGACATGATTAGAGATGAGAGACATGAAACAAGAACTGGTGGTGACATGATTAGAGATGAGAGACATAAAACAAGAACTGGTGGTGACATGATTAGAGATGAGAGACATGAAACAAGAACTGGTGGTGACAAGATTAGAGATGAGAGACATGAAACAAGAACTGGTGGTGACATGTTTAGAGATGAGAGACATGAAACAAGAACTGGTGGTGACAAGATTAGAGATGAGAGACATGAAACAAGAACTGGTGGTGACATGATTAGAGATGAGAGACATAAAACAAGAACTGGTGGTGACATGATTAGAGATGAGAGACATGAAACAAGAACTGGTGGTGACAAGATTAGAGATGAGAGACATGAAACAAGAACTTGTGGTGACATGATTAGAGATGAGAGACATGAAACAAGAACTGGTGGTGACAAGATTAGAGATGAGAGACATAAAACAAGAACTGGTGGTGACATGATTAGAGATGAGAGACATGAAACAAGAACTGGTGGTGACAAGATTAGAGATGAGAGACATGAAACAAGAACTTGTGGTGACATGATTAGAGATGAGAGACATGAAACAAGAACTGGTGGTGACAGGATTAGAGATGTGAAACGTGAAACAAGAACTGGTGGTGACAGGATTAGAGATGTGAGACATGAAACTAGAACTGGTGGTGACAGGATTAGAGATGTGAAACGTGAAACAAGAACTGGTGGTGACAGGATTAGAGATGTGAGACATGAAACTAGAACTGGTGGTGACAGGATTAGAGATGTGAAACATGAAACAAGAACTGGTGGTGACAGGATTAGAGATGAGACAAATGAAACAAGAACTGGTGGTGGCAGGATTAGAGATGTGAAACATGAAACAAGAATTGGTGGTGACATGATTAGAGATGAGACAAATGAAACAAGAACTGGTAGTGGCAGGATTAGAGATGTGAAACATGAAACAAGAATTGGTGGTGACATGATTAGAGATGAGAGACATGAAACAAGAAATGGTGGTGACAGGATTAGAGATGTGAAACATGAAACAAGAACTGGTGGTGACAGGATTAGAGATGAGACAAATGAAACAAGAACGTGTAGTGACAGGATTAGGTATTTCAGACTTGAATCAAGAACTGGCGGTGAAAGGATTAGAGAAGGGAGACTTGAAACAAGAACCGACTCTGCCCGGATTAAGAATGATAGACATCAAACAAGAACTTATAGTGACAGGATTAGAGATATGAAACAAGAACTTGTGGTGAGAGGATTCGAAATATGAAACAAGAAATGGTGGTGACAGGATTAGCGATATGAAACAAGTACTGGTGGTGACAGAATTAGAGATATGAAACAAGAACTGGTTATGGAAGGATTAGGGATATGAAACAAGAACTGGTTGTGGCAGGATTAGGGATATGAAACAAGAACTTTTTGTGGAAGGATTAGAGATATGAAACAAGAACTGGTTGTGGAAGGATTAGGGATATGAAAGAAAAACTGGTTGTGGAAGGATTAGGGATATGAAACAAGAACTTTTTGTGGAAGGATTAGGGATATGAAACAAGAACATGTTGTGGAAGGATTAGGGATATGAAACAAGAACATTTTGTGGAAGGATTAGGGATATGAAACAAGAACTGGTTGTGGAAGGATTAGGGATATGAAACAAGAACTTCTTGTGGAAGGATTAGGGATATGAAACAAGAACATGTTGTGGAAGGATTAGGGATATGAAACAAGAACATGTTGTGGAAGGATTAGGGATATGAAACAAGAACTGGTTGTGGAAGGATTAGAGATATGAAACAAGAACTGGTTGTGGAAGGATTAGAGATATGAAGCAAGAACTGGTTGTGGAAGGATTAGAGATATGAAACAAGAACTGGTTGTGGAAGGATTAGGGATATGAAAGAAGAACTGGTTGTGGAAGGATTAGGGATATGAAACAAGAACTGGTTGTGGAAGGATTAGGGATATTAAACAAGAACTGATTGTGGAAGGATTAGGGATATGAAACAAGAACTTGTTGTGGAAGGATTAGAGATATGAAACAAGAACTGGTTGTGGAAGGATTAGGGATATGAAACAAGAATTTGTTGTGGAAGGATTACGGATATGAAACAAGAACTGGTGGTAATGGGATTAGAGACAAAAGCAAAAATTGGTTGTGACAGGATTAGAAATATGAAACAAGAAATGTTGGTGACAGGATTAGAGATGAGAAGTATGAAACAAGAAATGGTGGTGACAGGATTAGAGATTTGAAACAAGAACTGGTGGTGACAATATTAGGGATATGAAACAAGAACTATTGGTGACAGGATTAGAGATGAGAGGCATGAAACAAGAACTGGTGGTGACAGGATTAGAGATTTGAAACAAGAACTATTGGTGACAGGATTAGAGATGAGAGGCATGAAACAAGAACTGCTGGTGACAGGATTAGAGATGACAGACATGAAACAAGAACTGGTTGTATCAGGAAGAGGCAGAGGCAGACCAAGACTAAAGTGGACTGATAACATCAAAAGGTGATCAGGTGAACCTATGATAACGTGCACCATCAAGACAAGCGATAAAGTAAAATTGCACTCAATGTGAGCCTACCTTCTATGTAGAGACGCCGCCCAATAAATGAATGATGGCCATGGTAGCCAAACTTCTATGTTGAGACGCCACCCAATAAATGAATGATGGTCATGGTAGCCAAACTTCTATGTTGAGACGCCGCCCAATAAATGAATGATGGCCATGGTAGTCAAACTTCTATGTTGAGACGCCGCCCAATAAATGAATGATGGTCATGGTAGCCAACCTTCTATGTAGAGACGCCACCCAATAAATGAATGATGGCCATGGTAGCCAAACTTCTATGTTGAGACGGCGCCCAATAAATGAATGATGGCCATGGTAGCCAAACTTCTATGTTGAGACGGCGCCCAATAAATGAATGATGGCCATGGTAGCCAAACTTCTATGTTGAGACGCCGCCCAATAAATGAATGATGGTCATGGTAGCCAAACTTCTATGTTGAGACGGCGCCCAATAAATGAATGATGGTCATGGTAGCCAAACTTCTATGTAGAGACGCCGCCCAATAAATGAATGATGGTCATGGTAGCCAAACTTCTATGTAGAGACGCCGCCCAATAAATGAATGATGGTCATGGTAGCCAAACTTCTATGTTGAGACGCCGCCCAATAAATGAATGATGGTCATGGTAGCCAAACTTCTATGTTGAGACGCCGCCCAATAAATGAATGATGGTCATGGTAGCCAAACTTCTATGTTGAGACGCCGCCCAATAAATGAATGATGGTCATGGTAGCCAAACTTCTATGTTGAGACGCCGCCCAATAAATGAATGATGGTCATGGTAGCCAAACTTCTATGTAGAGACGCCGCCCAATAAATGAATGATGGCCATCGTAGCCAAACTTCTATGTTGAGACGCCGCCCAATAAATGAATGATGGTCATGGTAGCCAAACTTCTATGTTGAGACGGCGCCCAATAAATGAATGATGGTCATGGTAGCCAAACTTCTATGTAGAGACGCCGCCCAATAAATGAATGATGGTCATGGTAGCCAAACTTCTATGTAGAGACGCCGCCCAATAAATGAATGATGGTCATGGTAGCCAAACTTCTATGTTGAGACGGCGCCCAATAAATGAATGATGGCCATGGTAGCCAAACTTCTATGTTGAGACGCCGCCCAATAAATGAATGATGGTCATGGTAGCCAAACTTCTATGTAGAGACGCCGCCCAATAAATGAATGATGGTCATGGTAGCCAAACTTCTATGTAGAGACGCCGCCCAATAAATGAATGATGGCCATGGTAGCCAAACTTCTATGTTGAGACGGCGCCCAATAAATGAATGATGGCCATGGTAGCCAAACTTCTATGTTGAGACGGCGCCCAATAAATGAATGATGGCCATGGTAGCCAACCTTCTATGTTGAGACGGCACCCAATAAATGAATGATGGCCATGGTAGCCAACCTTCTATGTTGAGACGGCACCCAATAAATGAATGATGGTCATGGTAGCCAACCTTCTATGTTGAGACGGCTCTCAATAAATGAATGATGGCCATGGTAGCCAAACTTCTATGTTGAGACGGCACCCAATAAATGAATGATGGCCATGGTAGCCAACCTTCTATTGTGAGACGGCTCTCAATAAACTGAATTATGGTAATGTAAATTGTAATTAGAAGGTAGAAACTAACAAAATATTCAGATAGAAGTTTTATTACTTCGTTAGAAAAGAAAATTAGAGAATACCGGAAATTAGTGTTGAAATTAGAGTTTCTGGGAGCTGAGAACGTTGGTGATGAGTTTGTGGGGACTGAGAACATTGGTGATGATTTTGTGGGAGCTGAGAACATTGGTAATGAGTTTTTAGGAGCTGAGAACATTGGTGATGAGTTTGTGGGGACTGAGAACATTGGTGATGAGTTTGTGGGAGTTGAGAACATTGATAATGAGTTTGTAGGTGCGGAGAAAATCAGTGATTTGTTTGTACGAGCTTACAGTGTCTCCTCTTGGCTAGACCTCTTGAGAAGTTCTTGTTTTCTGATTTTGTTTGGACAAAATCTTTTCACAGATTTCCACAGGCGAGTTGTATGAATTGATGACAGTCTTGATTTTTCCTATTTTGTTATTTTCAAGTATTCAGGTCCACACAAAAATACACAGCCCCCATCATCATCATCATCGAGTGTTGTATCCGTATCGAAGGTTGCCTACCATGGAGCACCATTCCACTCTGTTTCTTGCTTTGATGGTGCATATTGTCATAGGTTGACTTGTTCATCTTTTGGTGTTACTCGTCCATGTTAATCTTGGTCTGCCTCTGCCTCCTTTATCTTGTATTTTCCCTTCCAATATTATTTTTATTAGGCTGTTGTGTCTTTTAACATGCCCCAAAAATTGATTTTGTCTTGTTCTAATTGTGTTTAGTAGTTCTCTTGTCATTGTTATTTGTTTTAAAACTTCAACCCCCATATATCCTTAACTGCTTAGTGTGACTTTAGTTATGTTCGTTATGTAACTAAATATGTGTACATGCAATTAAAATAATCAAGGGAATATAGTGATCATATGTTGGCTGCGTGATGAGAAAAGACAAGAGATTCTCGAAGCAAGCCCTTAAATAGAAACCAGAGGGTAAAGGATTAAAAAAAAGTGGATGTAGAGAAACGCTAAAAAGAACACTGATGTCAGAGACAACACCAGTAGGCATGGGCTTCTACTGGAAGATTTAGCAGCTCGCTCAGAACACGGGCGTGCGGCGAGGTATAATGCGGGTCATGTGTCTGGACTGACTCTGGACAACAAAGACCACCGGATATAGACTAGAATGTCTGCCCCGGAAACAGTATTCGGCTAGAGAGTGCAAAATGCATACTGACATACAGCCATAAATGCATACATACATGCATACATACATACATACATACATACATACATACATACATACATATATATTATATGCATACATACATACAGACAAACATACAGCCACACATACATACATTCATACACACATACATACATACATACATACATACATACATACATACATACATACATACATACATACATATATATATATATATATATATATATATATATATATATATATATATACATTATCATTATCATGTGCCATACCGGTTGGCGTAGGCGATCATGTCCTTCCACAATCTTCTGTCTACAGTGCATCGTATCAGTTCTGTTGTTGACTGTTTTCCATGCCATGATACCAAGCTATCCAGTATTATCTCTCTTTGTCGTCCGCGATCTCTCTTTCCTTTAATTTTGCCAGTTGTAACCAAATATTCCAACTTTCCTCTTATCATGATGCACCCGAAAAACGTTGATTGTCTCTTTCTTATGTTTTTTAGGAGATTTTGTGTGTGTTGGCCTCATTGAGCATTTCCTCATTGGTCTTTTTTTAGCTGTCCATGGAACTTTCAACATTCTTCTGAGAAATCCCATCTCTGTGTCGTCTTTTCATTTGTTTGTCTACTGTCCATGATTTGCTTCCATAGGTCAGAATTGGTTCTATG